>AWWV01015136.1:0-36599 GCA_001974805.1 Corchorus capsularis
GAGAAGAAAGAAACAAACTGTCGAGAGAAGAAAGAAACAAGTAATAAGAGAAAAATAATATTCTCTAGGAGTTTTAGGGTTCAAGTCTTAGCTACGGACACTAAATTGTACTTAGCTACGGACAGCCCGTAGCGAACAATTTTCACCTATTTTACTTAAAATAATTTCTATTTTAATTTACTTCCGTTAACACTCCCCTCCTTTATTAATTTTATCTGTTAAGAAGTCCGTAGTTGTTCCGTAGCCAAGTCCGTAGCCGATATAGTTCATAGTATAGTCCGTAGCCAAGTTTGTAGCAAGTTCGTAGCACTTTGAATCCCGCCAAGTTTTCAACCCAAAAAATTTTAATCCCACCAAAATAAAGTTGTCTGCGAATTATATTGCTACGACATTTGTTACAGACATTCAATCCGTTGCGTTTCCGTAGCAACTGTCGTAGCTATTTTGTGTAGCAATTGAAGAAATTGGGCCAAAATTTTTTATCCTTGTTTTGGTCGCTTGTCTGTAGCAAAGTTCATAGCTGTTAGTGATTATCAGCTACGGATTTGTCCGTAGCTAGATTTGTCCGTAGCAGAAGATCTGTTTTCTAGTAGTGCATGGACTACCCAGTTTCGCATTAAAAATGTATCCTTATCTACCAGGCCTTGTGATGACTTCTTTCCGCTGATGTTCTTCAAGAATGGGAGAATGCTAATCTCATACGACGACGGCTATGAGGTTGTTTGTCACAATCTGAAAGAGAAGAGGTTCAAGAAGATTGATATTTCTGCTCAACAATTTTCCTTCTTTATAAGTGCATACACTCCATGCTTTGTTTCACTCAAGGATGTTGCAAAAGGAGAACAAATCTCAAGGTAATCAACTAACCATACTATATATATATATATGTTGCCCATTTCCTTTCCTTTGTTTAATCTTTGTATTCATAACAATAACATGTTTATTGTATGCTTGCAAATTGTTGACTATGGAATGCAACCAGGGGAGGCGAACCTCTCTGAATACCAAAATGTTGCTGAAGCCTACTATACAGTGTGATTTTGATGTTAATGGAAACTTTGGCCATTGGAATTGCTTATGATGCATATGCATATGTATTTAGTAGGAAATACTAGTAATGACTAAGTTAATCTTTTTTGGCCAAAACAACACAAGTTAATAAATAACGCAATTTTGGGATTTGCTTCCTTCTTCAACAACCCATGATCAAATCTTATCTAACCTTAGCAAAAATAAAATCTTATCTTAAAAAAAAAAACCCATCAAATCTATTATCAAACAAACTTAAAAAAAAAACAACCCATCAAATCAGGGGGGAAAAGCGCTTCTCCATGGATGGAAAAAAGGGGGAGAAAATGAGAGCTTGTGAAGATGGCATCAAGGGAAAAAAAGAAGCTAAAATTAAAATGCTGTTGATGGACCTCCCAACTGGTATGATCATGGAGATCCTCTCATGGCTTCCTTTGAAATCCGTTTTCAAGTGCAGGTGCGTTTGCAAAACTTGGTTACAAATTATCTCTAATCCTCACTTTGCAAAAGTTCACCTTTCACGATCCCCTATTACCATCTTGATGCATAATGAATACCCAGAAAGAGAAGCTAGATATTTACACATGTTCCAGGTAGTAGAAGCTCTTGATCATGATAGTGGTTTCATTCAGATTGAGGAAACCATTTTTAGACCTAGATTAAACCTACCCGTCTCTCCATTCAATCTTGTCCGATTTTGCAATTCCTGCAATGGGTTGGTTTTGTTATGTGGAACTGAGAGGAAAGTAGTTTATGTTTGCAATCCAGTGTTAGGTGAGTTCATCACCATTAAGGTGCATGAAGAGGACAACAGAGATAGTAAAGTCTTCTGTTTTGGTTTTAGTGTTAAAACCAACCAATACAAAGTGTTGCAAACTTTTGATGTTAATGGAGAGGGACCAAAAGCTGAAGTCTACACTGTTGGGACAGGATCATGGACAAGTCTGGGAAATGCCCCTTTTAGTATTCGTTGTACACGCTTTAATACGTTTGTACATGGAGCCTCTCACTGGGCTTGGATTGACTACTCTAATGATCACAAAATTGGTTGTTTTGACTTTGACAAGGATGTTTTTCGGGAAGTTCCAGCTCCACCTCAATATAAACCCCAGCGAGGTGACTCTTTGATGTTGGGTGTAATAGAAGATTCTTTGTGTGCTTGTTGTTATCGTGATGATGGTTCTTATCAATTTGATATATGGATCATGAAGGATTATGGTGTCAAGGAATCATGGACTGCGCAGTTTAGCATCAAAAATGTATTCTTACCTAGCGCCAGTTATCATTTCTACTATCCACTGATACTCTTGAAGAATGGGAGATTGCTAATGTCACACAATGACCAGGTTGTTGTTTGTTACAATCTGAAAGAGGAGTGTTTCAAGAAGACTGATATTTGTGCTAAAACATGTCTTCTCTCTATAATTGCATACACCCCATGCTTTGTTTCACTCAAGGATGTTGCAAAAGGAGAACAAATCTCAAGGTAATCAACTAATCATATTCTTTTTCATTCTTATTGTTTGTTTGTGTACATTTTGGTATTCATTTAATCTTAAGAATTTTCCTTAGCAAAGTTGTTCACCATTTAGATGAGATGCATATTGCCATGAAATTTAGTAAAATATATGATAAAAATTAGTTTTGCAGCTGCTTCAACAAGGATCTACTTTAAAAATCTGTTTGTAATTTCCTTCTTTTTTTTTTTGTCCATTTCCTTTCCTTGTTGAATCTTTGAATTCATAACATGTTTGCAAATTGATGACTATGGAATGACAACAGGCGAGGCAAACCTATCAATATGGCAGTTGGTGCAGGGAATTCAAATGGTCAGTTTCGTGAAAGAAAGCAATTCCTTTACAAATCTAATAGTTTATAGAATTTTCTAGCTTAATTTCTAGTAATGGGTTCCTGCCAATTACCAAGTTGCTCGATCAGAAATCATTTTCTAATGGGTCTGTGGAGATGAAAATGGTGATTGATGAACATGAGGAGCACTATATGACTATGGTTTAGAATTTTTGTTATGAGTTCCGGGACTAAACTTTTATGCTGTGTTTTTTTATGTAGTACTACTGACTCATATCATATGTTACTGCTTTTGCTGCTTTTGAATATTGAGACATCTTCGCTTCAAGTAGGTAAATATCAGTAGTTTATTGGAAGAGTATGCATGCATGCTGTCTTATATATCCTCATTTACCCACCAATGTTTTTTGAAGGTTAATTAAATCAAAGTATCCATTTGAAAAATGTCGACCTTGACAACACTACCCATCAACAAGAGTCTTCCCGTACTCATGAACTTGTTCTTTCCTCGAAAAACTACATAAATTTGTTCGGGTGTGTTACTCCTGGGCTAAATCAGGCGTTTCTGGCCTTTTAAACAAATTGACCAGGGTCTTTCTGGGCTCGGGGGCTGCACATAATTTATTGGGGTCAAGCTAAACCCAGATTTTCTTTTTTGGGCTTTGTCTGATCTATTGGGTTGGCCGGACCACTTGTACGTTTAGGCTAAAATCTGGGTATATTTGAGACTGAGTTGATGGTTCAATGATTGGTTCAGGTGGTTCACTCACTACTCCTTGAGCAAAAGTTTCGAGTTCGAGTCTTGTAAATGAAGTAAACTATTGTTGGAAGAACTTTACCCCCAAAATAGACTGATCAGGCTCAAACAAGATTAATCTTGTAAATATATATCAAGTAATAGTACTAATACATATTAACACTAAGTAATTGATAAAGATGTTTATATAGCCTTTGTCCCAATAAGAGTAAGAACACTAGTCTGATCATCGCTAGTTAAACATTTTATGCTTATGATGATTTGATGAGAGGTAAGAGTAAGAATACTAGTTCGATCTTCTGAAATCGCTCGTTAAATATATTATGCTTCGGATTCGAGAGGGATTAATTTTGAGTCAATGTCAATGAGATATGGTACAAAGAAAAAGGAATATGCACACGTTTTCTTTCAAGTAGGAGCCTGAAAAGCTTGCAATTTTGGACATGTATATATATAATATACTGGTTTTGTTGTCTGCTTGATTCATTGAACCTAAACAGGAAATTAGTAGGTGAAGTTATGTTTGAAACGTATTGTGGACCTTGCTTGAAGTTGACATAAAATGGAAGATATAATGAAATCAAGTAATGACTATGCCAATTAAATGTCCTCTATAATCGAAACTTCAGATTCAACTAAGATTCTTGTAGGCCCCATTTTGGTATCGACATGAAAATGAGAAACGAGCCAAAGATTGGGTGAAGAAAATTGAAGATTCTAGGTTTCCTTCACATCAAACAAACTGTATATATTATTCTACTGTCAAAGCCATTACCAAACTTATTGCTGCAGCTATAACTGGAAAATTCCAATACCATTTTCCCACCTTGTAATGGCTGTTAACAAAATTTATCAATCGGTCATGGTAAAGATAATGCAAAAATTCAGCTTTTCTATTGACTTTGCATTAGCTAATAAATGCATGATTGCATGTATTTTGACCTTGAAGTTGGCCTTAAAATTAAAATTCTTATATTAATGTTGGCATGATAAATGGGTTTGGATGTCTCCACCGAATTGTTTATTATTTTTCAAAGTATTAAAATTTAAAATAGATTCTTAGTCAACTAAAATCTCATTTCTTAGTGCCCAAGTTTGATCGTGCTTTGATTTTCTTTTGTTTTTAATTAAGCCATCGATCGACCTTGAGGTTTGAAAATGGATATGATTGGAGTTCGAAATTAATGATTTTCCGTAGGATTTTGTTTAGCTGGAGAAATCCTTACACAATTCAACGGGAATTATTGTAATCTTTTTAGTGTGTATTCAAAATGCTTCATCCAAAAGATATGCATAGCTAAAGATATCCAAAAAATATACGTTTATATGTTTGAAATTGAAGGGGAACATGTCAACTAACACAAATTCGATCGTTTGAAAGCATATTTAATTTGTCACGACGATTTTAACATTTCATACTCCCGATTATAAAAAAAAAAAAAATGGAATAATCTCAAATCAATAAGGGTTAGATTAAACACCCTTGATTTTTTTTTTTTTTGGGCACCAAGAAAGCAAGATTAAACACCCTTGATTAATAGCGAAAAAAAAAAAAATCTATAGAAATTCGAATGGTTCGGGAAGGAGGGGCGGAGGCTACTCAGCCTAGTGGGAGGCGTCATTTAGTTTGGCTCCCTCCCAAACCTTTATCTTTAAGATCGGTAATTATTAAGTTAGTTATTTTAATTAATGTTTAATTAGTCTACAAAATAGCCTCAATTATTTAGAATGTGTAATTTTGGCCAAGAAAAAAAGGATGTGTAATTTACTTCAAAAAAAAAGGATGTGTAATTAATTACTTATTACATACAATTAAAGACTTATTTGTTTGGGGTAAGATGACAGATGAAATGAGAAACTTTTATGTATAAACCATCATCTCATCCCGCCTATTATTCTATCGAAAATTATCAAACACACTCGATTATCATTTTGGTGAATTGTTTCTCTGACTTTTTCTTGAATTTTTGGACAAATCACAAAAGCCTTATTAAAATACCAACTTGAAACTTGAAAGTTCGTTTTGGGGAGTGTTACGAGGGAGTGATAAGGAGGAGATAACAATCACTAAAGAAAGTCTAATCATTGAGCTCCCATTGATAAAAAAGAGTCTTAATTTCCTAAGAAGAAGAATGCTTTGAATCTTATCCTTTTAATTTAAAGCCTATTTGACCTCAAACCCTCACTAATTCTATATTCATATACTTTCCTTGGTGGGGGAGGATTTGTAATTAAGCTAATACCACTAAGTACAACAACTAGTCCCCCCCCTTTTTTTTTGAAACTCAAACAACTAGTCCCCTTCTAAGCTCTTCTAATAATCATAGCTATTTCTCTCATGCTTCTTAAGTCATTGCGAACTACCACATAGCTAGGCTACTCCCCAAAAGGGCAGTCGACTTTCGATTTAAATAATCATTTATTGCAAGGGACCAATTGCAACTTATTGCAATTTATAATTGATATTTTTCTTCCATTAGGTATGAAAATTTAAAGTACCATAACAGTAATGATTTCGATTTTTTTGAAAAAAAAAAAAATTGTGTGATAGAATTTGTTTGGAATCTCATGCTTAGCTCTAGTATAATGAGACCCTAACGAAGACTTTCGTAAGAATATTCTATTTCTTTTATATGATTTATTTATAGAATAACGAAAAAGGCTATATGTATGCTTAGCTTAAGTTCAATCCACACTACCACATGTATCATGTATCTACCGACATATATGCAATTTAATTAAGATTGATAGTGCAAATTACTAAATTACTAATCCATTGGTAATCTAAGTTTGTGTCTAAATTATCAAATAAAACTATGGATTGATCATAGATATGTGTGTGGAAGTAGTGGGTGCAACTTGGAATTTCAATTCTTAACAAAAATGGCCGTTAATTAATGGTTGTTTATGATGTTTTGATAGAGAAATAACCACAAAGCTTAAACTAATCATGGGGTTGATCAATAATTGACTTCTAATGTACATACCACACACTAATGTTTATTGAACCGAGTACAAAAAAAAGTTCAATGCACATGAATTAAGAAAGAACTTCCCCTAATACAACTCAATTCCAAATTAATCGAAATCCAATGAGTTTCCGAATTAATCGAAATCCAATGTGTACTATAAATTACTGAGAGGCTTTGATATTGAACTTTCTTTTATGTGAATATGAAATTAAATGATACGTTACAGAAAGGAAGACGGTCTTCTTACATCCCTAAACCCAACCTGCTCGTTCCAGGATTTGAACCTGCAATCTCCTGTCGAAAGCCCAAACTCTTAACCATTTGTTTGATTCTAGAAGAAAGTCATGGATTTCTCATTTCTTTGCTATTGGTAACAATGCTTAGTAGTATTCTTCTAAGCTTTACAATAAGTTAGATCGCTTTTTCCCTGTTTGGGTGCTTGGTAGAAATTAAAAATTTTAATCATGGATTTTCGGTCCCCATAAACTCTATTACGTGTCCAAAAACCTCATAATTAAGGGTAGAAAAGCAAGTTTTGACCGAGTTAAAAAAATAGGATATTGGTGGTAAAAGGAATGCTCCTTTTACGAAACACAAATCTTTAAAAATAATAATACTAATTTTTTTTTTCTTAATCCCTTTTTGCTTTGCATTTATACTTTATCCAAAATATGCATAAGCATGAACTTTTCGACATCCACCATTGGGAAAAAGGAAATTTTTGTGGGACTATGTCTCAACCCATAAAGCCAATTCTTATTCAATGGCTGGGAAACAAGATCTTCTCCTTAGTGGATACCCTTTGAAAAATTAATCAAATACATATACATACTTAAATGGATTAGGCTAGGAAAATTTCTTTCTATTTAAGAATTGACGTTAGAATTGACGTGACTTGTCTTTAAATTAGTCGAGACTCGAGATCCAATATTATCATCAGATACCTAGAACTGACATAACAAAAATGTGTATACTCAAATTGGGATATATTTGGAAAATGTGGGGGTTCACATTAGAAATTCATTCTTACCCACTATACATATCATTCAAGTTTGAATGTTAATTAAAGAAAATTGGTATAAATATAATTTTGCACCCTTAAGTTTGTACGAACTACTACTTTGCACCCAACTTTTTTATTTTGACCAAAACGCACTCTAAAGTTTTATTTTTATGCCACTTTGCATCCTCCGTCATGATAGGGCAAACGGGCATCCGATGCGGCATGCCACGTGTGCCAAAAAATGCCACGTGGCATGCCACGTGTAGAAAAGGACACATGGCACGTCACGTGTCAAAAATTACCACGTGTCATTTTTGTCCACGTGGCATGCCATGTCGGACATCCGTTTGTCTTACCGTGATGGAGGGTGTAAAATGGTACAAAAATAAAACTTTAAGGTGGGTTTTGGTCAAAATAAAAAAGTTGACTGCAAAGTGGCAGTCTGTACAATCTTAAGGGTACAAAATGACATTTATGCCAAAGAAAATTATCACTACGTAAAAGTCATCATGCTAAAAGAATGAATAAATAGTTTTTTAACCATATTGATGGAAGTGTTAATTATTGCAAAATTGTTTATTCAATGAATGAGAATTAGATAATCAAAATTTATCGAGAACACGATAGCTTTTGCTCCCAATTTCTAATCTAACCTAAATATGTACGTATATGATGTGACAAGAAAACAAGATTAGATTCTCTAATATATTTTACAAAGGATTCATTCCTCTTAATGGATGTAAGAAAAATGCTAAGTTGAAACTTCAAAAATCAAAAGTTCCAATTAACCAACCAAGGTTTCCCATTGTACTTGAAGAATAATCACCTTTCTATTAATCAGGCATCCACAAGTTCTAATTTCTGATTTAATCTAATTAATTCCCTTTTTTTTCTTTTCTTTCATAAAAATCCACTTGAATTCTTTACTATATATATGTTGAATATATTGAATGAATTTATATAATTGTATGATTCACCAAAAATTTATATAATTGTATGGATATTTAGTCCCAACAAGTCCAAGATTCCAACCGTCAGAACTGATAAAGGCAGTTTATTACTACTAATAAATTACAATTAATTAACTTTAAACACTTTTTAATTATTCTCCTCCAAAAGATAATTTGATAAATTAGATTAAATTATATATAATAAATAGTAATTTAGGGACCATCCACGTTTGAATCCCACAAAGGAAAGAAAAACATTCATTTATTTACGTAGGAACGCACAAAGCAAAGGAAAAATCGACTTAAATTGCTTTTCTGTTTTTTCTTCTTTTTTATGAAAAGAAATTTAGTTGTCAAATCAGATTGAAGTAAGTGTAATATGTGGACCAATAAGATTTTACCAATTCGTGAAGGTCTACGAACTGTTCAATTTCAACGTGTCACTTTCCTCGGATTGAGATTTTTAAAGCAGATTTTTTAACCCTTTTAACCCAAACAAATCAAGGTTTCTATTTTTCCTAGTCTTTCTTTCCTTCTTGTCGGTTCTTTGTCCATGCTTTTATCATTCTCTTCGGCTTATATAGAATCAAAAAGTTAATAATTAGTCTATATGATTGACATTTATAATTTAGTCTTTGAATCAAAAGGAAAAATTGAAGAGAAGTTTAAGCTCTTGGGTCGAATTTAAGGAATTGATCAATATTATAGAATCAAACAGTAAATAATTAGTCTATGATTCACATTTATAATTTAGTCTTTGAATCAAAAGGTAAAATTGAAGAAGTTTAACTTCTTGGGTTGAATTTAAGGAATTGATCAATATTTTAAAGTAATTATTAGGTTTTAGAATTTGTTAAAGCAAGATTTTGAATTCGTATTTTATGAACATTAATGAAATAAAAATTTCTAATTAATATATCAAACACAATTTGACTATGAATTACTCCCTCTGTCTCTTTTTATAAGTCCTAGAAGCTTTTTTGTCTCAAAATATAAGTCCATTTTCTAAATCCAATGCATATTTATAAGTTGTTTCCAAAATTAGCCTTGAAAATGGTAGGGTAGTTAGGAAAGTAGATAGGAGGAGAGAGAGTGAGTGAGGAAAGAGCATAAGGGTAAAAATAGAAGAACAATATAAAATTACATAAAATTTTGAGATCTAACTAACTTTCTTAATCTTGATGATATGGTTAAAAAGGATTTATAAAATGAGACAGAGGGAGTAATATGTTACCAACATAAGAGAGTTCTTACAGAAATTTCAAAAGAAAAAAAAATGGAAGTTTTATATGAATTTCAAATTTTGTAGTGCATGGCACCCGAGTTGTTAGTTCAACTGGTAAGTGCATCGTACCCGAATCGTGAGATCCTGGGTTCAAATCTCATAGAATGTGAGTTTCGTTTATTTATTTGTTTGTTTGATTGTAATGATATTTCACTTGTATCACTAAAAAAAAATATAGTGCATGAATGATTAGTCAATGGATCAAAAAGATAAAAATAGAAGTGATTTAGTCGAATAACGTGATCCCATCCATGTCGAGAAAAGTAATTACTTTGACGACACAATATCTATAGAAATATTCTATCATCCGATTTCAAACCCTCTGATTTTACAACTAATTAATCCAAACAAAATTTTAGCTTTGTGTTAATTCTTGGTCTGGTATTTTCGTGTCAGCAAGATCTTAATGTGGGTTCCACTCCAAGCCATATTTTTATTTACATTTTTTAAAATATTTTAAAAGGCAATTAATCTTAATGATTAATTCATGTTTCAAAAAAGGTGTGAATAGTTTTGTAGTTCCTTACCAACATGTTCAAAAACCAATAATTTATTAGAAAACTTAGAAATGTCCAAAACCAAAGAGTAAGAACTGAATAGATAATGGTAGTATATAGTTGGATTTAATTGACTAAATGAAACTACCCCAAAGAAAGTCAAAGCATGCATGCTCAATAGTCAAGATAAACAAAAATATAGTACTTGTTTTAGCATTTTCAACATTCATTGGCTTGCTCAATTTAGGAGTCCCAACAAATTAAATAAGGTAATACTAACAAAGCAAATAATTAGTCCCCACTTTTGTCATACATGTGGTTTGTTGTATTATATTTTTCCCATAGATTTTTAGTGAAAACCATGTTTGAATTGGATTTTGAGAATTTGAAATTTTGAATACTAATTCCACACTCAACTTGTATTTCTTTCTTTCTTTTCTTCCCTATGGGATGGCAAATTGTAATAATGTATACCTGTAAATTGTCGAACAACGCAGTCAGCTTAATAGCTAATTGTTAAAATGGGTAGTCCAACCTAAAATTAAATTAAAATATCTTTAACGACATAGAAGTGAACGATGAGAGATTCTTTATCACACTTAACAAAAACCTATGAAAATAGAACAGACGACCCAATAGATTCATACAAACAAATAAAGGTATGATAAACGAGCTACAATACAGATCAAGAATGCCTCTGATACCTGATTCACCCTTAAAAACTATAATCGTTAAAGTGGATGGTCCAAATTGATCCAAAATAAATAACTTACCAAAAAAAAAAAAAAGAGAGAGAGGTCAGCATACTATCATTAAATAACCTTCTAACAACTGTTCATTCAATTATTAGAGAGTTTTGCTACATCAATATTCTAATTAGAGAGTTAATTTATTTGGGAATTTACTCATTCAATTTTGCCTAATTTTTATGCACGTGTGTCCAAAGATTTAACTTTATTTATTGGGTTTTTCTCAGCATAGCTTATTTTCCTTTTTCCTATTGGTAAGTCTTCTCCTCATTATTATTATTTTTTTACTACTCATGAATATGATATTGAAATTGACTACACAATAGGAGGTAATCCTCTCCTTTCCCATAATCCCACCCCGCCCATCCCTGATTTCGAACCCAGGATCTTCTAGAAGAAGTCCCAAGCTCTTAATCACTGGGGTGTCCCTTTGGGACGGTCTTCCCCTCATTGGTGTCATTATATGGAGTTACTCTAATTAATTTATTTATTTTTATCTTACCTACCACAAAATTTGTACCAATTAAAAATGTCTAGTATTTTAGTATTTGGTAAGCTATTATTAGTAGTAGTCAATGATGGTAACACAACACATATATAGCTGACATTATCAAGTCTCTAATCTCTACCATGTAACTTTCAGATTTTTCGGGCAAAAAAAAGAAATTTCACATTATAAAATTTCCAAAATCATCACAACTGAACTTTCTTGAATTTTTTTCCTAATCCAAATTCATGTATAAAAACATGGCTTTTTTGCCTTTTCCTGTTACATAAAAAGTAAGGGAACAATATAATCTGATCCAAGTTGTTGTAGTAATACTGTTAGAGAAGACAGAGCTGCTGCATCTCTTTTGTCTCTTCCCTGACTCTGTCCTACCGCCGTTGTCTGTCTGATGGTAACCGGCGTTTTTACCGCTTTCTCACGTGCTTTTTTTGTTTTTCAGAATAATCCCACTTTTCTTTTTTCATCACTACTTCTATATTCAGTATCATTTTACTCTTCCTGTTCCTACCCTTTTTGAACCATTTTGCTGTAAACTCTTCTGTTTTAAAGAAACTGTTAATGATAACTTGAAGCTGATTTTCCTTTGTTGATTAATCTTTTTTTTTTGGTTAGGAATGAGGTTGATGTAACAGTTTTTGATCATTGGGATTAAAAGCTGCTGTGTTTGTTTGGAGGGAAAGTGATTTGAAGACAGAATGTTGTGGCAGGGAAAGTTTTGGATTGTTTTAGTTTTGATCATTCAAGTTTTGGGAGCAAATTCTTACACTAGTACTGTTCAGGCCAAGCCTCATCGGATTCTGTTGGATACTGATGTCGATACCGATGATTTCTTTGCTCTTTTGTATCTCTTGAAGCTTAACAGATCAGAATTTCAATTGGAGGTCAACTTTTTTTTTTACATAAGTTACATATAATCTCCTTGTCTTGTTCTAGACATGATCTTTTTGGTCTTGTAAGAATATTAGTAGTTTTGTCTGATAATGACTTTGGTTATGTTCTGTTGCAGGCAATAACTATAAGCACAAATGCATGGACTGATGCAGGACATGCTGTGAATCAAGTTTATGACTTGCTTTACATGATGGACCGCGACGACATAGCTGTTGGAGTTGGAGGAGAAGGTGGAATTCTGGAAAATGGAACCATTGAACCAAATGTTGGTGGATATCTTCCCATAATTGAACAGGTTTATTAATTTTCTCTCCATCCAAACAGTTTTACTAGGCCCAGCTTCTTTTTTCTGGGGAAAATGTTGTGTAAAAAGCTTAAAACAAAGCTTGGGATTCAATAATTATGTTCATATGTAATTTACTTATCAGGGGAAGACAACAGCTGGATATTGTAGATATAGGCAAGCAATTCCAGTAGGCCTTGGAGGAAGATTAGATATAAACACAAATTATGGAATTCGAAAGCAATTTCTTCCACAGGTATAATATATATATGAAATTGTAATCATTGTAAATTATATTTGATTTATTTCATCAATTTAGATTTTAGATTTTTTTGGTTTATTTATGGAATCTCAGGGCAGAAGGAAATACACTCCTCTTCAGCAGCCTACTGCACAGCAAGTGTTGATTGAAAAGGTCTCTGGAGGTCCTATAACCCTATTTGTGATTGGTGCCCATACCAATGTTGGCATTTTTCTCATGAAAAATCCAAATCTCAAGAAAAATATTGAGCATATTTATGTAATGGGTGGTGGGGTGAGGTCCAAAAATCCAACAGGTTGCTGTCCTAAAAATGCTAGCACGCCTTGCCAGCCGCGCCAGTGCGGTGACCCTGGTAATCTGTTCACAGATTACAACACTAATCCTTATGCTGAATTCAATATATTTGGAGACCCTTTTGCAGCATATCAGGTAAACAAAGAAATTTGGTTTGTTAATTAGTCCTCATTGATTGATTGCATATGTTTTTAGTGTATTACTAATGACAAATGTTAATATTGTAGGTGTTTCATTCTGGTATTCCAGTCACCCTTGTTCCGCTGGATGTGACGAACACTATCCCTATAACTGAGGAGTTTTTCAAGGCATTTGAGGAGAGGCAGAGTACTTATGAGGCACAATATTGCTTCCAGTCCTTGAAAATGGCTCGTGATACTTGGTTCGATGACCAATTTTACACGGTACCCCCTTCTGCAATTTGCTTCTGCAGTAATTTATACTAATTAATACTATGAACTTTTGAAGTAACTACTTTGTTATTTGATATCTTCAATAGAGCTACTTCATGTGGGATTCCTTCACATCCGGCGTGGCAGTTTCAATCATGAGTAATTTGCACAAGAAAAATGGGGAGAATGAGTTTGCTGAAATGGAATACATGAATATAACAGTAGTAACTTCAAACAAGCCTTATGGAATATCTGATGGTTCCAATCCATTATTTGATGGCCTTAAAGTTCCCAAGTTTAATTTGAAGAAAGGCGGTGTGCATAGTGGTCATGTCCAAACAGGACTTAGGGATCCATTTTGCTTTGTAGAGAATGGAAAAGGGAAATGCAGGGTAATTTCTTTCTGTCAATGGAAAACTTTTTAGTAAAATGAAACACAAGAAGTTTTTGAATTAAGCAAACTCTTTTTGATCAAACAGGATGGTTACACAGAGGAAATAACTGGTCCAGATGCAGTTCAGGTTCTTGTAGCCACCAAGGCTAAAGTTAATAAGGATGCAAGCAGTAAACTTGACAGAGAATTTTTCATAAGTTTCTTGGAAGTAAGTCCTTAACATATTTTTTCTGAAATTCTACTTTTGCAATGATTTGTGTACTAATTAATGTCATAAACATTGATAAAATGCAGGTCTTAAATAGACCAGAACATGCTGGGAAGTTCAATTTGTCAACAGAATTTCCTTATTACAGAGAAGTTCATTACAAACCTGATTTCAAACACAAAAAGCTAGGGAAACCTGTTGTTTTTGACATGGATATGAGTGCAGGTGACTTTCTGGCTCTATTTTATCTGCTCAAAGTGCCTGTGGAAGTGCTCAATCTCAAGGTAAAGTAGTTTCAGTTTGATCATATTAAGGTTTCTTGGTCTGCAATTAATCTATAAAATGAACCCAGCAGATTTGATGTTTATAATCTTTCACTTTAAACCAGGCAATAATTGTAAGTCCAACTGGTTGGGCAAATGCTGCAACCATAGATATCATCTATGATTTGCTGCACATGATGGGCCGCGATGACATTCCAGTTGGTCTAGGGGATATGTTTGCAATGAATCAATCTGACAAAGTTTTCCCTCCTGTTGGAGATTGCATGTATGCTAAGGCTATTCCACATGGAAGTGGGGGACTTCTGGATTCTGATACTCTTTATGGCCTAGCTCGGGACTTACCGCGAAGTCCTAGAAGGTATTTCATTAACTTATTGTTGTCCCCTGCTATATTTACAGTGTTGAAGGGCTTTGAACTGATATATTTTGAGTTTCATTGCAGATATACAGCACAAAACTCGGTAAAATTTGGAGCTCCTAGGGATACTGATCACCCTGAACTAAGACAACCCTTGGCAATAGAAATTTGGAATTCAACATTGAAAACTTTGGATCCTAAATCCAAAATTACCATATTGACAAATGGACCTTTGACAAGTTTAGCCAAGATTATAACTGCAACAAATTCGACTTCACGAATTGAGGTATATATAAGCATGAAACACTTGAAATGATCAACATTTACTCTGCTAAATCAAATTTTGATGATGTTTTCAATGTAATTGCAGAATGTGTACATTGTTGGAGGACATATCAGCCAAGGCAGAATTGATAAAGGAAATGTATTCACAATTCCTTCCAACAAGTATGCTGAATTAAACATGTTTCTTGACCCTTACGCCGCGAAAACAGTCTTTGAATCAGGATTAAACATCACACTCATTCCAATTCAGACTCAACGTAAAGTCAGTAGGTTCACTAAGACACTTGAGAGGCTGCTGCTGACAAAAAAGACTCCTGAAGCACAATTTGTCCAGCGTCTGCTGTCCAGGCTATTCACTTTGCAACAAACTCATCACCAATATCAGCATATGGTAAAGTTTTTCTAAATAATGAACAAAATCAAACAAATTAATGTTTCATTTCTTCTGATACAATTGAATCTCTTTGTTTTCAGGACATATTCTTGGGGGAAATCATCGGGGCGATGTTCTTGGCCGGAGATGATCAAAGTCTGAAACCAAATTTGAAAGAAATGTCCATCAAAGTCATTGCAGAAGGTGTTGAATCAAGGGATGGACAAATTTTGATAGATAGAAAGCAAGGGAAATTAGTAAGGATATTGAAAAATGTTGACCCCATTGCCTATTATGATCTATTTGCCAATAGATTGGGTGATAAAAAGCAATCTGCTGTATTAGGAAGCTATGATGAACAAAAAATAATGTGGAATACACCACCTAACAAACAAACTGTAAGACATTAGGATTCAGAAAAAAAATTGTATTCCCTTGTAAACAGAAATTAAATTTTTGTCTTTCATCATAGTGATCAATAGCTTTACTTAATCTTAAAAATCCCATACCAATGGAAATTCCTACATTAGATAGGTTCTTCTTTAGAACATAATAATAATAATGGAAGTATGAATCATGGTTCTGCTTTTCTTCTTCACTGTTCATATCCCGGCTGAGTTATTTCATTTCCAAGTCTCAAATCACTTTGAAACATCTTTGGATTTTTAAAGTCATGATTGGTTTTGCAAACTTTACAAGAGATATGGTAATTAATTCAATCAACCCACCAAAAAGTTACTGTCAAAGATGCTTCTACTTTTCATGGGACCAAATCAATTTTTGAGTTGATTATTCTATAATTTCCAATTCTATTTTTTTTTTAACATTATTTGTTTCTTCATGATGAAAAAGGAAAGGAAAAGAAAAGAAAAGTAACCCAAAGTGATTTTTCCTTTTCAATTTATTTTTTTCTATCAAAACAAAGAAGGAAGACTCCATTAATTTTCCAAGTTCTTGTCCATACTTTGGTAGCAGACAAAGAGACAGGCTCAACAGATTATGATTGACATTTTGAGCATCAAATCTTTCATAAAATGGATTTATATTCCTAAATTCCTACAACGGGGAGAGAGAATATAGTAGTAGAATGGGAAGAAAACAAAATTTGGGTTGTCATTTTTTCTATAATTTGATTAAACCCAGAAACTCCTATTTATAACTTTGATTGAAAAAGCAAGGATGCTAACCAACAAGAATGTTGATGAATCCTAGACTAAAAATGTGGGGTTTTAGCAAAAGGAAACGACATGTTTTGAATAATGGGGATTTTGTTTCCAACAGTGGGAACTTCATTTTGGGAAGAAACTCCCAAAAGCAACAGGAAAATCTAGAGCTCCCTGCTGTGCTGTCTCGCATAAAACATCAGATTTTAATTTTAGGAGTAAATTGCGGAAAGCAAAACATTACTAATAATAAATGTCCAAATTTTCCTACTTTGGGTATCACAAAAATCACCCGACATAAGCCACATGCTCCAATTCACGTGTGCATTTGGATCTAATCTAACTCTTTCATCAGATCAATTAGCAAAACAAAAGCATTTTTATTTTTGGTCAATGTTTTTCCTGCAGCAACTTGCATGAAAAAGTAGCAGCATTTTAGAACCAAATCTAAAATGCTTCATAAACTGGGTAAAGATTCACATGAATGTAAGAAAAAAAGCAGAAGTGAAAGAGAAAGTAGATCAACAATGGAGGTTAGGGTAGGGAGTTGAAATACTAGCAGGAAATCTCTTCTTTCATCTCAAAGTTATACAAAACAACAAGCTCAAAAGAAAAAAGAGAAAACCTTAAAATATACTTAGTAATAAGTGACATAATAGAACAAGTGGATCATAAAAAAACCCATATGTGCTACTGTATAAAACCTTCCCCCCAAATCTAGCTTTTTTTTTAATCCTTCATGTTTGATGGTCTTAAAAACCCATTTCAATCGAAGGAATCGACCCGCCGGCTGTCACAATCTGTTGCTCTAGCTGCAGTTGTAAACAAGAATAATGTTCCAGAAAGGTGTAAGAAAATAAATGGGAATCAAGTGAAACATAAGAAAAAAACCAGTTTATATACTAACCCCAAGCAGAGTTTCAAGCTTGTTCTTGACAAGGTAATACTCATGTTTCACTTGTTGCAGACATCTTAGGGAGCTGAAATTTATGATTTTCAAAGTTCATAAACTTTTTTGAGTAGAAACAAGGAAAAACATACATGAAAACTTAATTATTTTCAACATTAGACAGATGGAAAAAGCAAACTCACGCTTCAATGTTCTGTTCCTCACAGAAGTTGCGGAAAGCAATGCAAGCATTTTTAACTCTCTGTGCACCAATGCTGTTAAACATGCAAACAATCATTGACTCTCTCATTAGACTTAACACTGAGCTGAAACAGGAACAACCTTAAACTTTCTAATAAATCTTGGTTCTTTTTCTTGTCTTAACTATGTATATGGTCAGATCTAACATGTTAAGAACTTTTGTCCATTTGAATCATCAGCCTACTTTTTCTGGTGCAACTATGGGGTTCAATTACTGTTGAAAGAAAAGCTAAAAAATTCAAAAGAAAAGGACTAGGAAAAAAAAAAGCTTCACAAGACAGATCAGAAATGTCTCAAGGGTTGTACTTGTACCTGGAACTGCTACCCTTCAATTGATGGACATGAGCATCAACTTTTTTGAAGTCTACATTTGGCTGATCTCTGAAAACAAGAATTTTAAGGACAAAACATAAACAAAATCAAAAGAAACATCTTTCAAAGTGCTACAACTCAAAGCTGACTGAGAGTTAAGGGGTTCTTACAAAGCCATGGTGAGTTCATTGAGAAGTTTCTCAGAATCATCGAAGAAAAGAGACACAACTTCAACAACAAAATCTGGGTTGCTCTCATCTTGAAGTTGCTGAAGCTGTAAAAACTGACTATCCAAGAAACCCTTTTCTCACCAAACAAAACAGAACACCCAAAAAAACATCAAAAAACAAGACAAAAGGCAAAGAAATCAAACATACCCTAAAAAAAAAAAAAAAAAACCCAAAAATGAGACTTTTGTTACCAAACTTGTTACATTTCAAGTTCATTTTTTTACCTCCATAAACAAGGATTTTGTGTAGTCCACCAACCTTCTCTGCATCTGACACACCTCCATTCTTCTTTGCCTTTGTTTGTTTTCTTCCTCTCTCTGCAGCACCCAAACACAAAACAAACTTCCAACTATAATAAAAGCTAGATGACCCAAATATAAAAGCTCAAAGCTTGTGGCTTAAATTTTAGATCTTTGGGTTTAGGCAAAATCAGAAAAACAGAAGGGTATAAATGCTTTTACATACCTTTGAAAAGGATATGATGAATTTAATGTCTTTGGAACAAAAATCCAAAATTTCCCCTTTGCTTTTTTTTTTTTTTCTAGCTTATTTATTAGTCTATTAAAGCACTAGCCTTGCTACTCCTTTCCTAGTCTAAATAAAATGTCTTATCTTTTTCTATTTCTATGGATTTGTGCTTCAATTCTTTCTGTTTTCAGTGTTTTCTTACAGAATCATAGCCCCTCCCCCTCTCCCTACGTTTGCTTCTGCTTTTTTTTTCTGCATTATTTATATACCGAACCTTCTCCTTTTTTTATTGCCTTCTCTTTCTCTCTCCACAAAACAAATCATTTTATTTTATTCTACCATTTTTATATAAAAAATTTTACCTTTGAATTCTTTTTTCTCTTTTGTTTTTCATGTTGGCTTCAACTATTGGTCTAGATTGAAACTTAACACATGGTGTTGACGTACAAATGACTTCAGAGCTAAAGTTTCTGTTAAGTACTATTCCATTAACTTTGATATAGTATATTTTTTAGTTGCTTTACACAAAAAATTCAGATAAAGATTGCACAAAATCAAAATTATTATACTCATTCATTAATAAAAATAAATAAATTGAGATTTCAAGGTTGGTAAGAAATTCATGCATACTTTATATACTCCATAAAGGTCTTGATGTGGGAACTGGAAAACGTTACAAACTCATAATTTACTCCTATGATACTAATAGCAAATTAGCAATAATGGGGTTTCAAATGATTTCACTATTAAATTATTGATACCTTAACGACAATGAAAAAAACATTTCTTCTTGTATCAAAAAAAATTATTAGATAGATCCGGTCTATCACGTATGAATGAAAATTTAGTTACAATTTTAGACACAAATTATAAAGAAGTATGATTTACAGAGTAAATGACTTGGTAAGCCGGATCTATATAATAATTTACCAGTTGGAGAGTGTAAATCGTATGATGAATAAGAAAATGAGAAAATGGTTATAAATAAACTATATTGTTGAAGCGCCATCAGACATCTAGTCTGGTTATAGAGTGTTGGATTTTTACCCGTGGCTAGAGTTCGATCCCTAACAGGCTCAAACAAATACCCAAAAAAGAAAACTATATTGTTGAAGCTTCAATAAGAGCATAAATTGTTTTCTAGCTAACTTGATTGAAACATCACTATTGAATAGAAAGGAAGGTGAATAAAATGGTCCTGCAAAGGACTAAGCAAAGTGAGAAGGTTTTGTATTATGCAATTAGTCCTTCCAAAAATGGAGCTATCAGGGAACAGGTCCTGTCATCCCAACCTGGAAATGCCTTGCTTTGACTGCTTTGTTGCTTCATTTTCATTTTCATAATAACAATTATAATGTAACATAGGGGAATGGGTGCATCAAGTTTTTTAATGAATCTTTCTAGTGTTGCTTTCTTCTCTTCATTTTATAATTTATCCCATCAAAAGTTTAGAAAAAAAAAATATTGATGATCTCCTTATTCATGTATCATATAACGAGCTTTCGCTTCTAAATCATGATTATTATGTTTCTTTGTTCATGTTAATTAAGTAGCATGAAATTAGTTTAATCCCACATTTTCTTTGAGTTCAAAATGGCAAGCAAAGAAAAGTTTGAGTTTACAACGAATTAGTAAACGCCATGTGGCCAGAAACATCGATATTGGCCACATGGCAAAAGTTGATTGGCAATAACACTTGACTTAGTGACTGTCCAATTAAGCATTGATCACTACACGTTTAACACTATTTTTAATGATTTTTATCATATAATCAATATTTAAAGATTGAAAGAATCTTGGTAAGACTTTAGAGACAGCTAATCTTAGTTCTAATTAGTTGGCAATTTTTTTTTTCTTTTGTTCATGAATAATAAAGAAGGGACAGCTGGACAAAAGATATGGGGGGTTTTAAGATTAAGATGAAGAATCCTCCTATGTAGCCTTTTGGCCTTTCTTTCTGTGGACAAGCACAAACGTGGAGAAAACAGAATCCTTATCGTTGTTAATATTTTATTTTGGGGAAAAAAAAATTAGGGTGATTTTGAGATGTCCTTTAATTTATTCTTCTCTTTAATTATTCGTGCATATCATGGAAAGATTGCATTCAATATGGTTATGATTGAATATTCCATTACTTAGCACTTTGACTTCTTCTATTCACAATAACTGGTTCTTGTTGTTAGATGACATGAAAATTTCTGAATTCCTAAAAATGGCTTTGTTTTTCTGGGTCCCCATTTAGAGTTTGGAACTTAGTGAAATCATTCTTGAAGGGATTGGCCAATTTTCCACTAGAATTGGAGTTTAGCTCTTGATATCTAGTCATATTGGGTTCTGATTAATTTAAAGTCAAATTGTGTCGAACTTCATTTTCTTTATTCTTAAGGGTCGAAGCCGATATCTTTACTTGAAACTTAAAAGTATCGAACTCATTTCACTCAACCCAATAAGTATCGGTAAACAAACTTAGAGTTTAATAACATAACACTCATCTAGCTATGAGTTGTTTCTTTCTTTCTTCTTTCTATTCTCGAATAGGTCAAGTTTACATTGAAAATAAGGGAATCTGTCGGACCATTGAACTTAAAAAGAGTTGAAATAGCTTAGAATCAAGTGATGGTTGAGCATCTGGTTCAAACTTTTTTCTGTCTTTTTCTTACTCAACTTTTCTTGAAATAAAAAATTTGGCCACCTATATGAGATCGTTGATTACGTATATTCGCACCATAGATTGGTTGAAAGGAAAAAGGTTGACCACTATAAATTTAGGCATCGATCCTGGAAGGTTTCATATAGCTTCAGATTCGATGCCTTTCATGGGGGGTTTGGTTCGATGCCTTTCAAGCACGGGAAACATATGGAGAAACTCCATTTCAGTTTTCAGATTTCAGCTTTAACACTAATTATCTGATAGAGACTAGGAATAAGAATCTTCCCAAAGTACATGCTAACCAAAGCTAATAAGACCATATTTTCATTGTCTTTTCCGATACCGTCCGAATCTATCTACATCTCTACATTTCAACTTTACAAACCATGGGGTTTTTTTCCCAACATGATGAAGAAAGAGAAGTAATCATGTAGATGATAAAGGTAAATGGGTAACATTAGTGCTAGTAAAGGTTTAAAGTACATGTATTTCAACTATGTTCTGTCAAAACGTGACAAAAGAACTCGGTATTTCATAATCCACCAAAAAAAATTAATAAATAATCATCAAAGAGAGACTCTGGCAAAAGATGATAACAAGGAAGCATATAGTGTACAGTTAACATACTTTACAACTTCTCCTGCAATAGCCGGGAAGCTCTGCAGTTCCAATCATATATTCTTTGTTCTTGGTGCACTCACCAAGAGCAGCCCATCTCTCACAACTCTCGTTCACATCTGCACACTCGCCACCAGCTGCTACATTCTTGTCAAAAGAATCAACATGAATCCACTTTGTTGCTGACCATTTCTCACCTTCAATCACAGGGCACCCAGCATGCAGACTGTTTGGGTCAGGAACAGCAGTTGGGTATAGACTGAAGAAGAGAAGGGCATCCCCTTTTCGTGGTTTCACTGAATATTTCAAAGGTAGAGATACAAAACAAAGAAACATCACATTCATTGCTAAAGGAAAAGTATATGAATAACCCATAAAAGCTGTTGCAACAGCTAAGATGCTTACCTGCAATTCCCTTCTTTGCACATTCTGAGAGATCATCATCTCCTGCAGGAGTCTTACGACGTGCGGGTTCCTGATGATGAAGTAAAATGAGAAAGAGAATGTATTATGCATCACCATTAGTTGCTAGAGACAAAAAAATAGATAACTGCCGCCATCCCCACCCAGCACTTCATTACCCATGTAAAAGAAGGAATGCTGAGTGGGAAGATTGTACCCTTGTAAATGCACTTATGTGTATTTATTCACAAGATGTGACCTCAGAAGGTTCTGAGGATACATGAAGCTTAAAAATTGTTTGAAGCACTGGAAAACACCACTAATCCAGTGGCTTTAAAGACATTTGACTTCAAGCATATGAGAAAACACAAGAAGAAATCAATTTGAGATAAGAATGCTCAACAAACCTCTGCTTGAGGGAAAACTGTTTCACCACCTTTGGTCACATTTGTAAGATACATCAATACAGTTGCTATGCGGTGTCCACCCCTTGCAATATTCACCTTGTCGACAAAGTAATCATAGTGTGGATCATATTTCTGTCCATGCTCATATCTCAACACTTGTATGTCTTCCCCATTTTCTGGAATCAGAAAACAAAAATCACGTCAAATGTGATACCTTGAATCCTTGATATGATTACTATTCATGATTATTATTCTCCATGTCCTTAAACACATATATCTGGTTTTATATTACACATGAGTCATGAAATTTAGGCATTCCCTGTCAAAGGGTAGCATGCAGCTTTAGGATGACAGACCAAATCATGATCACATTTCAGATGATTTATGTATTGATATACTCACAGATCCTAAAATATAAAACTTCAACTCCAGATGCATAAATAAGCAATCCAAATATATAGTTCACAAATGAATAGAACTTAATGGCAGACACAAATGTTCAAATAAGTGCCTTTTACACTATGCAAAACATTTTAACCTCTTGCGTGCCCGCATCATTTTTATTGGTCAATCTTGTTGGGCTGTAAATTTATCTGTTAGATAAGGTTACATGCATCCAAACTGGTCGGTACATTACAGTTGCAGAATCTAACTAAAGTGCTTGGTAAAATGCAACCTAAAATCTTGTCCTCTTGAAGACGTGTTTCAGTATCACCTAATTCATCAATCATCATTATGGTGTGCAAGAAATCTGCACAGCTTATTTAAATGTCATAAAAACAGATATTTATAATTTAGACACAGAACAAAGAAGACGGACCTAATAGACCACCCAAATTAAGACAAATTCTTAAAGGAAAATCAATGCTCGAGAGAGAATACACTTGATAAACAGTCTTCTTCAGCAAATGCTATACCTACCTTTGGGAAGAAATGTCCATGTTGAAATCTTGTCCTCTATACCATCAACTATAGGATCCTGCAAAACAGAGAAGAGAGTATGACTATGAACTTATGACACATTCTACATATATCCAATAACCAAATTCAAAACATGTTGATTAAATCATAACGGTTCCCGTCTCACAAAGATTAATGGTAAAGGCTCCTCAAATTAAACTCTTCTGACCATCAGTAACAATTTTTTTCATCAATAAATACCATACAAGTCAAGCCTATATAACAACAGAAAAGATAACTAGTATTTGATATTTAATGAACCTATATAGCTATATAGCTAGTATTTGATATTTAATGGACCTACCAAAGTTAGAAAGGATAACTGACAAGCAAAGCTTAAAGCTTGAAATAACAAGCAACAAATTACACTTCCATAAATGGATAACAAGTCAAATAAGATTGAGAATTTATGAGAAAATTGAACCTTTGCCTTAGGAATAAACATCCCTGAGCTGGTACGGACTTCGCTCAGCTTGCTCTTTCCACTAACATTATCAGCAACTGCAGATCTCTTTAGCTCCGATTTCGCCTTTAATAATAAATTTAAAATAAATAAAATTAAATGAAATTCAAATTGAAAAAAAAAACAGGAATTGATGAAAGTGGAAACGGAACTTACTAGAGAGATCAAATGGTCACATTCGAGGTCCGTTAAGAAGCCTTCATAGACAAAAGCCCTGCAAAAAACAAGGGTTAAGTTGAATGAAATTTTATAAATTTAAGTGGAAAATTGAAAAAAAAAATCGAGAGAGATAAAAACAGACCTAGGTTTCCAGGAAACTTGTTTGACTTTAGAAGGATTGATAATGGAGCTGGGAGGAGTTAAGAACGAATAACAAGATTGGAAAAAAATTAACGCAATTGATAAGAATACGGTGAATTGTAGAGGATAACACCTCGCAACAGCCATTTGGATCGAAAGAGAAAGAGAGTGAGATTTTCCGGGAAAGAAAAAGTAAAAATTTTCTTGGGAAAATGATATTACTTCTTGATCTAATTTGAGTTCTGACTTCTGACCACTGACCTGTTTAAAGATGAATTTTATTTTTTTGGGAACTGAAACGGTGTCGTTTCACACAGTAATTGAAACCATAAATATTTACATGAACACACATGTTTATTTGTTTCAACTTGAATGACTCAGAAAAGAGCAAGAAAACTGCTGGTATGGACCAGCTCGTCTAAAAATCAAAGTTTCATATGGTCAAGTTGTACATTATGTCTGATAAATTCCCACACTTAAATCAATTCTGATTCTAACAAAATTGATGGTTTTCAAATTGTATAATCCCATGCTTCAAAATCTGCAGAATGGTTGTTTTGTTTTCACCAAAAACTTTGCACAAGGAAGATAAAAGTATAAAATAAACCAACAGTAGCAACCAAAAAGTACACTATAGAGTTTTAAGCAAATATATATCAAATCACTATCTTTCTCTTTCACTTTCACATATTGCCCTCATCACATCACCGCATAAATATTTTGGCAAAATCAATCCTCTCGTTTGAATGATGTTGGAAAACCAACTTTGCAGTTGAAGAAGCAACCTTTGCACGAATCCGCTGATTGGGAAGTTCATGAGCCAAGTGTTTGATTTTGCAGTCACGGCAACTTTTAGGAGTGGTGTCAAGAATCATCTGCTCAAGTGCAACAGCATTTTCCAGCATATAGAAAACAAAGGAAATCTCACTCGAGGTAGCATAAAATTTTCTGATTTGAACTTCTTTCAAGTTGGGAAATGGGTGCTTACTGCTAGGATATTCCATGTCAGGCACATTGGTCGGTCGACCAGATGTTGTCAAATGAAATTTCTGCAGCAGGGGACAAGCAATAAGTATAGGAATCATCTTGAAAAGACTGCAGTCCTTTATGTCAAGAATCAACTCCAATTGCTCGAGTTTACATAATATAGTTGAGGTTACAGGTAGTTGAGGATCCAAATTAAGGTCCAATGGGGTATGCAGAGACATTAACCTTTTGAGTTGAGGAGCAAAATCTGTAAACATGTCGTCCACTTTGCGATTCCCAAGTTGTAAATCCAAGATCATTTCTTCTAGTTCCGGGACATTGGAGAAAGAAAGTAATTGGGTATTGGGATTAAGACTCTGGTACTCAAAGTAGGTGAGTTTTTCTGCAGAAACTTGAAGCCTATTTAACTTCATAGGGCTAAAAATCTGCAAACACTTCAAATTAATGCTTGGACCGGCAATGGTCAAGTTAGGTGGACACTTACACTTCCTTAGCACCAATTTCTGGAGGTTCACACAAATAGAAAAGATGGTTTCCGATGCAGTTTGGTCTAGTAGCAAGTCTTCCAACTCGAGGGTTGCTAAGGAATGCAGAATTGGCTGATGATGATCACTAACTTTAGTTGGTGGTCTTATGGAACAATTTTGTAGATGCAAATGCTTAAGCTTTGATGGTAGCAACCCTGAGAGAATTTGAAAGGAAAATCTTCTAGTAGCCCTATGTTTATGATGAACATAGTGATCTAAATAGGTGAAATTCAGTTCTTCAACACCCATCAGCATTGCTGATCTAATCCATCTGTAACTACCATCATAAAAACCAACTAGATAATCCTTTAGCAATTTATAATCAATATGCGACCAAAATTGACAATAATCAGGATTGGAAAAATCTATTCTCTTGTTCGAATGATGATGGAGAACCAACCTTGCAGTTGGAGAAGCAACCTTTGCTAAAATCCGCTGAATGGGAAATTCATGAGACAAGTGTTTGATTTTGCAGTCATGGCAACATTTAGGAGTGGTGTCAAGAATCATTCGCTCAAGTGCAACCGCATTTTTCAGCATATAGAGAACAAAGGGAATCTCACTCGAGGTAAAATAAAATGTTCTGATTTGAACTTCTTTCAAGTTGGGAAATGGGTGTCTCCTAGGATATGGCATGTCAGGCACATTGGTTGGTCGACCAGATGTTGTCAAATGAAATTTCTGCAGCAGGGGACAAGCAACAAGTATAGGAATCATCTTGAAAAGATTGCAGTCCTTTATGTCAAGAATCAACTCCAATTGCTTGAGTTGGCATAATATGGTTGAGTTTACAGGTTCCTGAGGAGCATCTGTTGCAAAATCTGTAAACATATCTTCCACTTTCCGATTATTCCCAAGTTGTAGATTTAAGACCATTTCTTCTAGTTTCGGAACATTGGAGAAAGAAAGTTGTGTATCAGGATAACCACTCCGGCTCCGGTACTCAAAGTAGGTGAGATTTGGTGCTGCAGAAACTTGAAGCTGATGTAAATACAACGGCCTTAAAATTTGCAAACACTTCAAATTACTGATGCCTGGAATGGGAATGGTCAAGTTTCCATCAAAACGACAATGCCTTAGCACCAATTTCCAGAGGTTGACACAAGTAGAAAAGATGGTTTCCAATGTAGCTTTGTCTATTGGCACATCATCTAACTCAAGGGTTGCTAAGGAATGCAGAATAGGCCGATCATCATCACTAACTTCAGCTATGAAACAATCTTGCAGATGCAAATGCTTTAGCTTTGATCCTGAAAGCATTTTAAAGGAAAAACAGGAGAAATCGGTGAGTTTCAGTTCTTCAGCACCTATCTGAATTGCTGATCTAATCCATCTCATGTCATCAACATCAGTATTATCAAATTCATAATCCTTTTTGCTTTCATCATCAGCAACCATATTTAGTCTTTCTTCTTTAGGCATCTGATCCACATACCGCCAAAACATCCTCCTACAATAATAATCAGGAAGCAAGAGACGAAAGGATTCGATTTTTGAATCCAAATTAGAATAATGCTGCAACAACTTACAGACCGATTTGACATGTTCTTCCCTAGAAGAAATATTACGTGCAGATAAGATTAAGGTGTCAGCATCGAAATTGAGGCGGGGCATGAATAAATATTGAGTTCTCCATCTGTTTGATAATATGCTTGTGCGTACTGCTTCCTTCACCGATAGAAAAGAGATGATTATAGATAAGATTTCATCTGGTAGTTCTTCGATCATGAACCTGTTCAAATCTACTTCCTACACAAACATTTTATATATAGTTTGATTAGAGTTATATATGATTAATGAATGAGAAACAAGTGAATCAAAAACAAGAACAGGAACATCGACAAGTTGAAATTGAGTTAATTACCTTATTTCCTGCTAAACTGATCATTTGGTCTGCCTCGTTTGCCATAGGCTTTTGCTGTGAATTCGTCAATGGCTTCCCGGCATGTTTTTGATAACTAAACGTATCTTGGTTACTAAGGGAAAAAAAAACCCCTAAACTTTAATTAGCCAAAAATTGTTGTATTATTAAATCAAAGCCCGGGGCCCATTAAACAAAATATGGATCTTACTCTGTTTCGATGTCATTCATTAGTTAATTAATGTAATCATTTTTTTGGGGTTCATTTTTGAAACTGGAACACCATATACAAGGATGTAAAAAGTAAAGGCTAACCCGGCTCGAACAAAGTTAACTTGTAAATATACCAAAAAAAAAAGCAAAGGCTAAAAATAATCCACAACTCACAGAATTTACAAACTTTTGATTGGAAAAGAAAAAAAGAAGAATTTTGACCTAATAACATTAAGAAAACAAAAAATGAACTCGAAGGAAACTTTGTTCATGTTTTGTTTTAGACTAACAAAGTTTAAACATGATTAGTCTGTTGTAAATGATCATCACTGCTCTTTTTTACATGATCATGAGACTGTTGTTCCTGTTCTACATCATTAGATTGTTCCTCTTCCTCTTCCTGATCTTCCTCTTCCTGTTCTACATCTAAAAGAAACTCCATCTGGCGACTCAGATCATTCAAATACTTAGTTGAGTTGTATTCTTCTGCATCATTAATCTCCTCTGAGTATGTCCTTTGAAGTTGAGACTTTTCGGATCGTTTTAGTATCTCTAAACTGCGAAGATCACCCTTCAGAATCCCTACAACCTACACCAAATTGCAAAGTTTTGTATTCAATCAAAGATACACACAGCATTTTACTGATATATTTAGTCGAAAACTTGCTTTTACTTGAACTACAAGTAACTTGTAAATGCTTAAGAACATGCCTGGCTCATTTGGGGTCGATTTGCTGCAGACTGATTTATACACATAGAAGCTGCTGCTATAAGACGCTCCAACTGATCAAAGTTATAGGCATCCCCTAGAGTCGGATCAATGAGTTGTTCGAGCTTATTGGATTTGATCAAAGGTTTTGACTGCATGCAATTGTAGAAATTAACCACTTTGAATCATGGGAAAATGGTAATATAGTCAATTTTGATGAAGTTAATTAAAAGCAAACAAACCTACCCACATAACAAGGCTTTGCTGTGAACTATCAACAGCTTGCCTCCCAGTGATGAGCTCTAATAGCAGTACCCCAAAAGCATACACATCTGTTTTTTCATCTACTATTCCATGCATGAAGAACTCAGGAGGAAGGTAACTGTCAAATGGCAAGAATTTGTGTTATATGGAATTAGAAAGACTTATGATGTTCAAAAACCGGGTGAGGGTTTCGAATTACTAACCCGAATGTGCCTTCGACTTTATTGACAGTATGATGAGTCCATTGATCAGGTAACCACTTTGAAAGCCCAAAATCAGAAATCTGCAAATTCAACCTTAAGCAATTAAGGTGCTTAATTCTTCACATATGATATTTCAACTGAATTGTTCAGAAAAATTCAAATTCAAGGTTAATTTACCTGAGCTTCAAAGTCTTCTGTGAGCAATATGTTTGAAGCCTTGATATCTTTATGGATAATTCTCCTCTGGCAACCTTCATGAAGATAGCCAAGGCCTTCAGCTGTCCCGACAGCAATCTTGTATCTGATGCCCCATGTCAGTTTCTCCTTTGGGCCTGGAGACATATAACAGGACAAGACAACAAATAGATTGAAATGCTAAGTTTCTTGTCTTTCAAGAAATAAAAACTAGAATTAAGAAGCTTTGGAGAAACAAACCATAAAGTAATGATGCCAGGCTTCCATGGGGTGACAATTGAAGAACAAGGTGCATTCCTCCTTCAACCCCATACCCAATCAACTTAGCAATATTGGGATGGTCAACATGAGCTATAATTCCAAGCTCAGACAAGTAATCTATTGTCATCTCTTCTGGTGTACCTCTGGTTAGCCTCTTAATCGCGACAAGTTTCCCACTTGTCAATTGCCCTCTGTAAACTTCTGCATACCCTCCTTCTCCTATCAAATTGTCTGCATGCTCAAAACCAAAGATACACAACAAAATGAAAGTTTTGTCAAAGGAACATGCTCCTTATAAATAATAATCAAGTAGGAAGAGGAAATATACCATGGCTGAAGTTATTGGTTGCTTCCTGAAGCTCGTGGAGCGAAAAATTCTTCCAGCTAGATTTCAAATAACATAATTCAACATCCAGAGCTGGAGACATTGGAAGCATGTCATCTCTAATTCTTTTGCTCTTTCTTCTAGTAAGCTTAGGCTTAGCTATGGGAGGTATGGTTTGGAAGTGGATTCCAGGTCCTTTTTTCAGTAATTTGAAGAACCCACGCCAATGAACAGAATTAGCATTTGAATTCTGTAGACTTTCAGAGTCTGATGAAGTGCTTGCCATGGAAGAAGTCGGCTCGGATTCTGCAGATTCCATTGATTCTACACTTCTTGGTTCTGTAAATTCTACAAATTCCTCCTCATGAAAATCTTCTGCAGGTGGCTCATGATCTGTTTTCCCTTCGTTGCCTAAAGATGCCAAGTCTAACAGGATAATAGAATTCTAACATTAGTAAAAATCTCTTTAAGTCTCTTGGAAAACATCTGTTACAGAAGTTGGAAAAGAATGATTAATTATTACCAAGTGATGAAATTTGGTCAGAAAAAGCAGCTCGATGTCTTCTTCTTATATAACGAAAAGGCTCCCATTTCCTCTTTTCATTTGAAGATTTCTTGGAACCATCGCTGTGACTGTGACTGTGACTGTGACTGTGACTGGATGGTTCATCACTATAAGAGGAAAATGACAAATGATGAGACAATATAGTAAACAACAGATTATGAGTCTTTATGACAAGCATGTCTCAAACATGACACAGATATTGACAGAAGAAAGAAAAAACAACAGAGAGATCAAAAAAGCCATAAAATCATTCTAATAATGCAGAATAGACAATCTAAAAGCCATTCTAATAATGCAGAATATACGATAAAAGAACTAAGTCTGGAATCCTTCAATAACTTCCAAAATTCGCAATTGGATGCTTGGGAATTGTAGGAATTCCAGACAAACAGGCTTAATAATCTTGAACTACAATTCTTCTCAAAAACTACAGGCTTCTATTTCTATGGCAACCCATTTAAGATAGAATTAGCAATACAAGAGAAAATCAAGTCCCCCCTAAGAATTGTGATTATGAAAAATAAATGAAATGTGTTCATTTCATGACATCAAATCAGAGAAAGTCGTAGCAGCCAGATGACAAAAAATGTAAAAGAGATTTGAAATCAACAAATCAATGATAGTTATAATTTATGGAAACATTAAAGCCAGAAACCCATAGCAATGAAGATTAATGACAAACAAACCAACAAAATTCAATCCTTGCAAAACACAAACAAATCATAAAGCAACCAAACATCAGAAGCTAAAAGTCCGAAAAGGGTTCATGCAATGCAACGTACCATGAATGTTCTCTGGTCTCCTCCATGGCTTTTCAGAGGTAACCAAACCAGGGACGGGAGACCTGAAAGAAAGCCAAAACAGAAGCCAAGGAATGACAAAGAAAGAGAAAGAGAATGAGAATGATGAAAAATGAAGTAGCGGGTTAGCATTATTCTCTGAGCTTTTTTTCTCCCATATCCATATTGTTTTTTTTTTTCTTTTGACAGATCAACTACTTTTTGTGCCTAAAACTAGGCTTTCTGTCATTTTTCTTCCTCCTTAATCCATTCCCTTTTTTTGGCAGAAATCTATTAAAAAAAATTTGACAAAAGAGAATATTTTGATCCTATATTTAGCATATGTTAAGGAATATGGAAGGCTTGTAAGAAGCACGTATGAGTTTTTGTTTTCCTCCTACACCAAGAGCCGTTACCCATTATTTGGGTCTTTGCCACGTGGAATAAGCTAACCATTTTTTGCTCTTCCATTCCACACTTTGTTTTTTTTTTTAATCTTTGCCGATTGCTTCATTCAGCCAACAATAGCCTCCTGGCCTCTGGGTCAACAGGATAATTCTTGACACGTTTGAGAAAACAGGGGAACACTTTATGTGCAGTATTAAACACCATATGAGCTGGATTTTCACATATAAATATACCCATTCCTCCATTACTTACCTGCATTGCCGAAAAGCCTTTCTTCAAGCTGCAAAAACCTAAACTCGGGTTTCATTTTACTCTTCTTCACACCACAGAAAAGGAAAATAAGTAGTTTCCTTGTTCAGAATTTGGACAAGGGTTCTTCAGAGTTCATGTCCGAGAGCTCAGTTTGATCCAATTTCTTTATCTCCTCCCTTCTTTCACCTGCCTCTTTTTCTTGGTGAGGAACATGTAGCTTAAAATTTTACCCAGGCTGATATGTAGTTTTAACTGCAAGCCATGAAAAAGATTGATAGAGGAAAAGTACTAACATGGATCAATTTCATGAATCAGAGAAGTTATTTATTAGTATGTTACTTGTTCTTATGACAAGCATTATTTTGATGTTTGTCATGAATAGAAAATATGTAAAAGATTTCCTTTTTTTTTTCTTTATTTGCTAAGGAAGGTGTCATGACAGAGGCTTTATTATGTACTTTATACACCCAAAAATGACAAATAAATTACAAAGTGGAAAATGCGATGATTACAAAAGCTAGGTACAGTTTTAGCTCAGCTGAATCGATTTAGTGGACGTTGCGATTGATCAAACCTTCAAATATTGCATAAAGATCTCTGTTATCTGGACCAAAAATCTCCTCTGCCTTCCTCAAAGTCTCCTGGATAAATTCAAGGAGGGATGAATATGTGACAATGATAAACAACTAAAAAAAAAAGGAAAGGTAATACACGAATCGCATACTTCTCTCGTTTGCTTGTGGGAATTTAACTCTTTAACGTTTGCCAAGAAGGCACCAAACTGCTCATAAGACAACCGGCTCCTGATGGAACAAAAGAAATGATTCAGATAGGCACTTTGTGATAAGCCATGCATTCAGAGTGAACTCTGAATTTAAAACTTCAATTTGAAGCTGGTGATATATATACAGATGCAAGCTCTATCATCAGATATGGATTTACCTGACTTGGCGGAAGAATTCTTTTCCATCAACCCGAGTTCGTCCTGTTATGCATTCAGAAAGAAGCCATGATATGTTAAATACTATACAGTTGCTTCCGTCTAATTACTTAAGTTGTTTCAAGAGTGCTTTTACAATCATGAAATAACAATTTTGAAGTAGTGGGTGCAACAACTACAAGAAGTCCATAAAGCTCTAGTTTCCGACTCTTTTGCTCTAGTTTCCTACTCTTTTCAACTTTATCTTTTTGAGTAACGTTTCTATCAAGATGGTTCAACATTATTGTAAATTCTGAATAAGGTCTTTACAGTGTAGTTTTGAAACTAACCGGTATGCGATCCAGGGTCAGAGCTTGATATTGATGACCTATCATCAAACATGCCTCTTGAGGTAGAAAATGAAACTGAATGTCTCCGAGGAGACACTGGCTTGGATGTTCTTGTAGGAGATACAGAAGCTGACAAACTTGGAGGGGAACCTGGAGGAGTTAGCTTAGGTGTGCTTGTTTGTGATGCTAGCAGGAACCCATGTGAAATGCCAGGTCTTGTTGCAGCAACTGTAATGGTATTTAGCAAGAAATGAGGGGACAGAATAGATTTCAATGCAGTCAGTTGCAGAAATTGCATTTTTTTTATTTCAACATGATGTATGATACATGCTTGAACAAGCAAAAAAGATCATGTTTCTAAACAAACTCAGCAGCACAAACAAAAACAACAGAGACTGCTCTGTACCATCTGTGTCACGATCCTCCGCAAATGAATTTCCAACATCAGAGAACTGGCTGCGCATTGAAGAAGTTCTTGAAGGCATGGTAACTTCATCCTCTGAAAATGTAAGAACAAACCAAGCTTATACCATATAAAAGGGAAAAAAAAGAGCTAAGACATGACGGTACCTTGTAACAATGCAAAGAATATTTGATAGTAGACTATAAATAAACTGCATAAATCAAGTTCAAATGAGCTCAACTCAGTTGATAGTAACATAGAACAATACCTGATGGTGTTGGCTTCGCGATGATATGAGGTCCCCCTGCCTGTAGCAAGAACAAGACTTTAGCAAGTCCATAAACTTCAATGCCATTATTCTAGAAAGAAATTGCCGGAATAATCAACACAGGATTCTAGTAGACAACTTACAGAACTGTCCTCGTCCTCTTGAAGCGACTGCATAAGTGTCTTTCTGAAAACCTCCAACTGCACATTGTGCAAAGAAACAGTACAAACTTGGACTACATTGCCAAACAAAACCATTGTACATTCTTTTACTACCATTTTACCCAATACAATTTATCTGAAAAGTGTAAACAAATCACCCTTGTCTGTTCAGAAGGCATCCATGAAAAGCATACTCAAATTTCTAAACTTCTCATATTTCTGGGCCACATTCCACACATATTTTAATCCATAAAACAACAACATTCCAAATATTCATGAAATGCTCAATCTTTCACTTATCAAGCATTTAAACAAAGCACATTGTTTAAAGAAAAATTAATGGCCACCCTCTGTTCTGTATTGAATATAAAAAAATTTTACATCAACATACTTCCATTTCTTTAACTTCCTTTTATTCAATCCAAATCATTTTTCTTAGAATTCGTACTAAATAAAAGTCAAGATTTATTACAATTTGTAACTTAAATTAGTAGCATCATTCCCAATTCCAGAAACCAAAAATTTACAAGTTTTAGTCATCAGTATAACAAAAAAGCCAAAAAAAAATTTCTGCTCAAACTCCATTAACATTAATACCTTGGCAACATCTCTCTGAAGCTTCCTAACAGTGTTGGAAAGCGAAGCATTATCTTTCAACAAGCTCTCCTACCAAAATTAAATGAATAAAAGAAAGTCAATTAATCATTCAATTAATACTCCAAAAAAGGTAAGAAATCAAAAGTCAAAGCCGGTACGGACCTTCTCCTGCTCGACCTTGAGGAGTTTATCGGAGGCTTCCGACGAAGAAGCATCGAGGGAATCGATCTGGCCATAAAGGTCGGCAATTTGCTGGTCTTTCTCGGCGAGCTGGGCTCGAAGGGAAGAAGACTCATCTTCGAGTAAGGAGACACGTGTCGAGAGTGCAATGGAGGTGATCTTGCGGGCCACATCGAGTTGCTCGAATGGATCAGACGGTAGGACTTGCAAGACTTCCTCGGGAAGATCGAAGGTCGAACCACCCGATTCTTTCGCCAACATTCCTCTCTCTCCAATCTACTATTTCTATTGCTTACTACTACTTTCTTTTTCTTTTCCTTTTTTTTTTTAAATTCCTTTTGCCTTTCCTTTAAATACTTGGGCATGTGTAAATTGGATTGGAGAATAGATAGATGATGGGATTTGGTTTGGTCCTTTGGACATGGGTGACAATTGAGAATATGACTTACTTTCATTTTCCTTTTTTTAAAAAAAAAAATTACTTGTTGTGATGATGATAAAACAAAAGAAAACTTGTGGCTTGTGTTGTGATTCTTGTGAATGGATAATAATTGGATACAAGACAAAACCAATCTAGTGGTTTGCCTTTTTTTCGTTTTTGTTTATAATCTATTTGGGCTTTTGTTTTTATTTTCTTCAAGTGTTAATCATAAAATGGGCCGATTAATTGGTTTGGTGGCTTACTATTATGCTTTTGGTGTAAGTTTAATGAAAATTTGGGAATTCACAGGTTGATTTTTAGGTGAGAATATAAGTTCGATCACAACATCATTTTTTTTGTCACAAATATCGTATTTATTGGGAGGAATTTAAAATTTTAAACTTTTATACTCTCGACCCAAAAGAAATTATTCTAAGGCAAAAAGAAAAAAGATTGAGGTAGCTCTGAGTTAAAATAATAAACTAAGATGGCAAAATAAATTGAAATTCAAGAATTTGTTCAATTTCGAATCCGTTGACAAAAAAAAACAATGATTTTTTTTAGAGAGAGAAAAAACAAACAATGATTTAAACTTTTGTAAATTTGAGTAAGATATGACTTGAATCTGAAAGGATACAAATTCGAGTTAGACTTAAACTTGAATATGTTAACAATCTTAATAGTAATCTTCAGACTCCAATTGATTTTTGTTTTTCTAGGTAATCTTCAATTGATTTTTCACACACTTCGAGCTTAAAATTTTTAGAATTTATTGTTTTAAAACCATTTTCAAATTGACTTATATATTTTTTTTTTTTGCTACATAAGAACAAGAAATTAAATTAACAAAGTAAGGCCTAAGGCCTAAGCGTGCCAGTGCCAAGCCTGTCTTCCTCCAAAAGAGTAACAACCTGAGATGGGGGAACAGTACAAAGAGTAACCCCATACGGAATGTCATGTGCCAAACTTGCCAAGCAATCCGCACATCGATTACCTTCCCTGTAGATATGTCGAATCTCTAAAATCCAATCTCCTTTGATTAACT
>AWWV01015137.1:0-14873 GCA_001974805.1 Corchorus capsularis
AGAAGCGTACCCTTTCAGGAACAGGAAGCCTCCACACCCAAGCACATTTACCTCTCCACACGTCCATACTATTAAAATTCGCTAGCCCCCCATAAGCCGATTTAGCAGAGAATAAACCATGTCTCTCCCAACCCCAAACACAACGATCCCTTCCAACTGCAGACAAGAAGCAAGGAATAGCACGAATTTCATCCAATTTTTCTGGCGGAAGCAAGGCAGATAAATTATTTAAGTCCCATGAACCATCTTGCTTCAAAATAGAATCCACTTTTACATCGGCATCCAGTGGAATCCCATTTTGCTGCACAACATGTGCTAAAGGACCATCTCCCACCCACCAATCATACTATAACTTCGTGGATTTACCATCACCAATCCGCCAACGTGTTCCTCGTTGTATACAATCCTTCGTTTTAAGCAGACCCCTCCAAGTCGAAGAACACATCCCACGACTAACAGCATCAATAAAATGAGTCCCTTTAAGGTATTTCTGCTGAAAAATATCATTGCACAATGACTGATTTCGAGTTTGTAAGTTCCAACCCACCTTAGCTAGACGTGCTATATTAGCTAAATGCGCCTTACGGAGCCCCAAACCACCATTTCCCTTCAGTCTACATACTCTATCCCAGCTAACAAGATGCCCATGTGAATTCTCCACACTTCCACCCCATAAAAAGTTCCCGTTACACTGATCTAGGCGCTCACACACTGATGCCGGCAATAAGGCTGTTTGCATGGTATATGTAGGCATTGAACTCAACGTAGACTGTATCAAGGTACGCCTACCAGCAAAACTGAGAACCTTCCCTTTCCAATTAGCCAACTTGTTGAGAACTTTATCAACAATGTGACTATAAGTTGCTTTCGTAACTTTCCCATGAATGATTGGAACTCCAAGATAAGTACCCAACTCTAAAGCCAAAGGAATGCCCGCTAAATGACTCAGACACAAAGCTTTAGCTCGAGGCACATTTGGTGAAACCCATAACTTAGATTTCTCCAAATTAACCTGTAGACCAGAAGTTCGAGAGAAATCACTTAACGTATCCCTGACTATCGCAATTTGAGCATCTGTAGCAGTAGAAAACAACATGAGATCATCAGCAAAAAACAAATGAGAAATCACCGGACCTGATCTAGAGATCTTCACAGGCTGCCACAATTTTTGATCCACTTTTTCCAAGATCATATGAGAGAGTCTTTCCATCACCATAATAAATAAATAAGATGACAAGGGGTCCCCTTGTCTAAGTCCCCGTTTAGGCTGAAAAGCAAGAAGAACTTCACCATTCCAGATAACAGCAAGATCCATGTGAGAAACGCAAAACATAATTAAATCAATTAAACCCAATGGAACTTCATAAAATGACAACACTTCCCTGACAAAGCTCCAAGAAACACTGTCGTAAGCTTTATGGAGATCAATTTTGCTAATCATAGCCCCTCGTTGACCCTTCTTATCCATCAGAGAATGAACAACTTCTTGAGTAATCAGAATATTGTCCTTCGTGCTGCGCCCGGCAAGGAAGCTATTTTGATAAGGACCTATATATTATATTAAAAAATAAAGAATTTTGTTTTTAAATGAGACTATGAGAGAGTCCAAACTCAAGAAACCGGACCAAACTGACGTTACTCTCACCCATTTACCATGTAAGTCGGCCTTTTATTCTGTAAATAAATTGGCCCAATAACTAACTAGCCCATAACCCTTGATTTATACGTAGGATTTTTTACGTTAATTTCAGTTTTTTTTCTCTCTTCTTTTTCTTTCCGGGATGGAAGTTAGCCTCGTACTAGGATTAGGAGAGCAGAATTTCCTTATATAAACTCATGAAAATTAGTAATTAGAGACGGGGAAATCAGGGAAAACAAATAAAAAAAAAATCGAGGATTTCGAATCTTGATGACAAGTCAATATGACTAGTCCTTTACCGCAAGACGTTTCTTCGGATTGGGCTGACATACCGTCTGATATTCTGAGATACATAGCAGGCAAAATTCTCTCAATTCAAGATTCCATTCGGATTACTTCAGTCTGTCGATCATGGCGGTCTTCTCTCCAAGATTACAAGACTAAATTCCCAATATATTTGATGCTGGCAGAGGATGAACAAGACAAGAACAACAACATGCGATGTTTTTGCACCGCGTCGGAAGACAATGCCATGGAGTTCGAATTGTCGGCAATCAAAGGAAAGAGATGTTGGGGCGGTCCTTTTGTTTGGTTGGCAACCTACAGCAACCTTGATCATGAAATCCAGTTGTTTAACCCTTTAACTCGAGCCTGTTTCTCGCTTCCTTCGCAACAAAACTTCGGGACTGGGCATTCTAAATCTTCCGAAGTTTTGGGTATAGATTTTATACACAAGTTGTATTTATCATCAAGTCCGAGTTTGTCAGATTGTGTTGTGATGGCAATTTATGCAGACAGGAGTTGTTTGGCATTTGCAAAGCCAGGTGATCAATCATGGACTCCAATTGACTTTACCTCATCAATTTGGGACGTCACTTGTTTTAATGGCACTTTCTTCGCGGTGAATTCCTTAGGGCAACTTCTTAAATGTGAAGGAATATTAGATGGAATTACATGCCCCAAGGCGGTCCAATTCGCCGAACCACCGCCTCAGCTTTATTCTGCCGCCCGGAAATATATTGTTGATTTGGATGGTTATCTTTGCATGATTGCTCGCATTGTTGGCGATTACGAGTACCTAGATGAGAATGGTAAGGTAGAAATTGAGACGGTGTTTCTAACGGAGGAATTTCAGATTGTTAAGCTAGATATGGAGACGAAGGAATGGGAGAGAATTGTGTCATTGGGTGATCGATCCGTGTTTCTTGGGAATTGCTGCACTTTTTCCGTCTTGGCAAGTGACTACAATGGTTGCACCCCAAATAGTATTCACTTTACCCATGATGAACCTTCGGTGTATTTCTACTCTGGTGGCATGGATACTGGCATCTATAATTGTGAAACTAAGCAGTTCCTTCGGTTACCTGATCGTTTGGACGATGAGCATGAGCATGGATTTCGTTCTAAGTTGTCTCCACCACTCTGGATAAATTTAAGCATTTAATATTAGACCTGGTAATCGATGTGTATATATTTTGTTTTATTATTTTTTATATGTTGTTGTATTAATTGTTAGATAAGAGGGATAGCCTGCGCTTGCGCTACAGACATGTTTTTATGTGAAATTTTTTTATTTATTTGATGCATCTGTTTTATAAACAATTACAGAAAGTAAGATATGAGACATTGTAAATCTATTCAGTAATTTTCTTGTTTTTTAAAGTGAAATAGAATATGTTTAAAAGTACTTGCATTTTTGTGCCAAAAGAAAAGGTGTTTGCATTCATTCTAAACAGTTCAATACATGCTGATATTTTTCACACTATTATTGGAATTAGATGAGTATAGAATAAAAATGGGTCTTTAGCAAAAACCCCAAAAAGATAGGCAAGTATAGAAAGGATCATTTGTCCTTGACACTTAATATGATCAATTAAAATACACTAATGTGTGTTAACATAGTTAATCATCTTAAAAATAGTCAACACAACTGAAATTTACTTTCACAATCCAACACAAACCATATAGAACATAAAGATTATTAAGTAATTAGCAAATGAAGAAAAGACCAAACGGAACAAAAAGGTTGTCCATGGTGAAAAGTTGAAAGGAGCTTTCAGCAAGCACCGTCTTCAAAAAACAATTAACAGTGTCTATAAAAAACGCACTTATTATGTTAATAATTTCAGAAAATGCAATTTATTCTAATAACCCAACACACCCAATTATCAAAAAATACATCATAGGGGTCATACTAAATGTAAACTGAATATTTGTGTGCAAACCGTAAACGGACCCAACAAAAATGGACTGAAAAAATGGACTAAAGAAGGAAAGGTTTGAGCAACATATAAAATTATAGAATTCTCATAAAACCCAATAGTCAATAGATTAGTATATATATGGAATTTAAAAAGGTGAGAACACCATTAATCATGCATTTAAAATGGTGGGAACATCATTAATTGAAGTTAGATTCTAAAATTACATAAAAAGACAATGTATTTTTAGAAAAATAGTTAAGATTAGAAGGATATTAAAGTAATTAACCATTTGAGAAAAGACCAAAATGGGGTGATAAGGTTGTTCCAGGTTAAAAGTTGAAAGGACTTTTGAGTAAATTCCATAGGGGACAAAAATAATATATAGTATATATTAGATTCCTTCGACATATATAAATATATAAAGGCATAAATACCACTTTGCACCTTAAGTTTGTACGGACTGTCACTTTGCACCCAACTTTTTTATTGTGACCAACATGTACCCTAAAGTTTTATTTTTGTACCACTTTGCACCCTCTGTCTTGTAGGACAAAACAAATCGATCACGGCGTCCAACGTGGCTTGCCACGTGGACAAAAAATGACACGTGGCACGTATCCTTTTGTGCACGTGGCATGCCACGTGCCACTTTTGAAACATGTGGCATGCCACGTGTCACTTTTTGGTACATGTGGCGTGACATGTATCACTTTTTGGTACATGTGACGTGTCACATGTCACTTTTTTATACACGTAGCATGACATGTGTCACTTTAGGTACATGTGGCGTGCCACATGTCACTTTTTGGTATACGTGGAATGCCACGTCGGATACCGTGATAGAATCGTTTGTCCTACCATGACGGAGGGTGCAAAGTGGCACAAAAATAAAACTTTGGAGTGCGTTTTGGTCAAAATAAAAAAATTTGGTGTAAAGTGGCAGTCCGTACAAACTTAAGGGTGCAAAGTGGCATTTATGCCAATATATAAACTAGGAAGCATTATCCAAATTTGTCCTGTGTATGGAAACTGGTAGGATGCTAGTTGGGCTCGGTTCATTAAGTAATCTAGTAATTGCAGTTGGGCTCTGAATTATTGTCATGTTTCAGCCCAACCCACTGAGAATTGTACTATACTTTTTTTTTGGCTGGAGAGATTTTTAGTACTATAGATTTATGATGATGATTTGATCTGGCCAAAAAAAAAAAGATTTATGATTTGATATAGTAGTAAATTATTCTATAGATACTTGTACTATACTATGATTTATGATTTATGATTTGATATAGATGTGGGTGCCTTCCAACTCACATGTATTGTATCACAGATTAGAAGAATACAATTCTGAGGGGAAAAATAAAAGCAGCATAAACATATATATAGCCATGTTTTGAGTCATCCAGCACTTCTCAATCTTTAGCTCTAGGAATAGGAGATCAGAATCATAAGTGGGCAAATTTATAGGGGACCATGAAAATATGAATAAATGGATATGATAAAAGTATAAAAAGTTGACAAGTTCAATCATATTTATAATTTATTTATCCGTCCCAAATTCTACATCATTGAAAAAGCAACACCATTGGGAAAAAAGAACATTACTTAACTTGGTTGAGTAAGAAAAATCCCCTACAGCTTCAATACTCTGCATCATGTTAACAGAATTATTAAATCATTAATTAATAATTAATATTCTCCTACTATGTACTATATTTTATACCAAATCACAATGGATAATACACAAAAATAAAAATAGTCTTTCACGGTCTCCTTTTAGAATCAGTTCCTCTCCCTTTTAAGAGAATTGGTTCTAATTTTTGGACCCCAAAAAGCCTAAAAACTTACTTGTTTCATGATTGAAACAAAATTGGACCAATTGACATTGTTGTCAACATAAGAAAGTAAAGAATGATAATGAGGCATCTAATGCTATTTATCAATAATTAATTTCAATTTATTTGTACTTTATGATTTACTCCCTCTGTTCCTTTTTAATTGTCTCTTTTAACTACTTTATTTGTTTAAGAAAAATAGTTGTTTTGTTAAATTTTATACAAAATTTACTCTGCTTTACCATATTGTCCTATATTTAATTGGTATAATTTACTCTTGCCAACTATCATATTTAATGAGTTTTGTGGTTTCAAAGCAAGGCAAATATGTCATTTTAATAAAGAGTGACAATTAAAAAGGAATAAGATGTTGGGACAATTAAAATGGAACAGAGGGAGTAATTAACAAGTTTTGATTGGAAAAAAAAGGGGGTTGCTAAATACCGCCCTAGTTTTGCTAAATACCGCCCTATTTTTTACACTTTTACCCTTTACTCTTTACACTTTTACACTGAGCCTCCCCACTAGGACGGTTCAGCCACGGCGGAGCCTCTCCACTGGGGCGGTTTCGCCACGGCAGACCGCCCTCATGAGACGGCTTTGTCACGGCAGGCCGCCCCGGTGGGGCGGCTAGACCAAATTTTTTTTTTAAATAATAATTATTTTTAAAAAAAAAATAGCCGAGCCGTCCCACCGGGGCGGCTTCGCCATGGTTGAGCCTCCCAAGTGGGGCGGTTTCGCCACGGTAAGCCGCCCTCTTGGGACGGCACGGGTCATCAGTCCTAAAATTCGTCAAAAATTGCATTTTTCTGAAATCGTCATCAAAATACGGTACGTTATCGTTCAGTTTTCTTAAATCGGCATCAAAATACAACACGTTAACGCTATTCTACGTTCGTGATAGTTTCAATATTAGAAAATGAAGCAAAGGGTAAAAACGTAAAAAATGGGACGGTGAATAGCAAAAATGGGACGGTGTTTAGCAATCCAGAAAAAAAAAATCCGCTAAATGTACTGTCGTGCCAAAAAGGAAAAAAAAAACCTCTAAATATAGAAATAGAGCTTTTTTTGTCCTTGAAATAAAAAAATAAATAAAAGTAAAATTAAAATTTTAACAATAAAAAAAGGAAAATAAAGGGGAGGAACTAGGAGGAAGAAGAAGCTCGTTGCAATTTAATTGCCAATTAAATTCAGCGTGGTTATTTATTTTCAGCAACCCAGTATTGACCGAAAGGCAATCTCAAAGACTTGACCGAGCAATGATAAGATCACTTGTAAGGTTGGCTGAATTAGCTGACAGTCCACAACCCAAATCCAAATCCATAAAAATTTTCCACGTGGCAGGTCAACTCTGAATGGGTTTTAAAGGTCAAAATATTCCCTTGGTGACCCTATGTAGTTTTCTAAAGGGCATAGACCTTTTTAAAAGACTTAAGTACCCCCATGATTCTCACATAAACTTTAGCTTTATCACTTATGCTTTAATATTCTTTACTTTTATTTTATTTTTTCTCTTTTATTTTTATTATTTTATAGTATAAGGATGTTTCACCATATGCTTCCCAATGTTCTATTTTTATTTGTTTTTATAGAAAGGAGAGGGAGTTGGGAGACAAGAAAGCATTATTGCTTCCTTACATTTCACTTCTCAAAATTGGGAAACCCCACCTTTTCTTTTATTGCTTTTTCAGATTTGTCCCCCTTTTTTTATTTCATTTTCTTCCTTTTTTTAGTGGAAAATTATTGGAAATTACGTGGGGTCACATCCAGATTATCAATCTCCACTTATTTTATTCTCTCTTTAAAAAAGAAAAAAAATGAAACTCAATATGACATTGGTGAAATACGTTTTCCATTATTTTTATTAGAATATATATGTACAAACATGACATGGGTGACATTGGTGTGGGAATTATCAAACGTAGGTTCTTGCCTTCTTGGCTTTTTAATGCACTTAAAACTATACTAAACATTAATTTAAGGATTAGTATCAAAGATTATAGATTTCATTGTCATTTTATATATTATCTTTAGGTAGGTGTGGACTGTTTAAAATTATGTTTAACACTTGACATGTCTCAACAATAGTAACATGATTTTGATGTTAGAATCCTTGACTAAATCCATGATGATGATGCATGTACATCACTATAATTACCCAAAAATATAATTATATATATAAAGATAAGAACATCTTTATTTGTACCTCTTTAATAATTTACTTTCGAAAATGAAACCCAACAAAAAAAATGTGGGGCAAGGCAATAATTTAGAAAATTTACAAATTGAAATGAAGAGGCCAGCTTTGAACAAAGAAACATTAGGGAACAAAGAAAGAATTTATTTTTTTAAAAAAAGACATAAGTATGGTGAGGGAAGGCTATCCAATCCAGAGTTAAGGTATGCCATGTAATTCAGAGAGAGCTTACAGTACTACTTATACATTACCTAACAATAAGAACTATTAGCAAAACTCAAAGTCTAAATCTTACAAGTAGAGGTCCAAAACCTTACCCTTACAAGCAAAGATCCAAAACTTTACCGACTTAACCAACCTTAATAGGCATTTAATCATAACACGTGGAAAGCCCTAAAATAGTGCTTTGCTAACCATGAAATGAATAAAATAACTTTTAATCCGAGTCAGATGACTCCGATGCTCTTTATTTAATTGGATCGTAAGCATATAATCTCTTTAACAACCGTGCATGATTAGTTTCTTTTTTTAGGTTTTTGAATAATATAATGACATATATTCCCTAGTTATTATTATACACTAATTATAGAATTTAACTTTCACCATCTTTTTTATTATGAATATTGATTTGGGAAAGAAAAGGATACATAAACAAATATTCTACCTAAACTGAATCTACTTTGATATAATTTACAAGATTATGCCTTGAATTAGCAAGCTGAATAAAGAGATGTTTCCTCAGAGTTAAGGCCATAAAAATTTTTCTTCTTTTTCCTCCTTTTAAATAACTCATAAATTAAGAAAAAAAAATTTAGACCAACAAAAATTAAAAAATATATATTAAGGTAGCTTAATACATTCCAAGTAGTACTAACACTTTTCTTTTATATGGTTTGTTGGTGTAGATGTTTATCCAATATTGTTTAGGAACTTCAAAAGCTATTACTTTATAAATAAATTGTGAGGCACATTTTAAGTTATCTTAGATAAATAAGGTTTAATGGAGGTCTAAGTCATTTTGGGTTTGATCGTCTTCCTAATGGGTCTAGATGATAGATTGATTTTATTAGTCAAAGATGGGGACACTTAGACCCTTGGGGTTTGGGCTCTTGCAAATGAGTTAGAATTTTCGTTGAGTCTTATATTTTTTTTAGTTGTAAATGAATTTTCGATACTTATTTGAATCAGAGTTAATTTTTAAAAACTATATTTACGGTTTAATAGTTATGTTTTGATTAACAATTTCCTTCAAGAGTTGTCTCTATTTGTTTTTTATAAATCAATAACATTTTCCCCTGATTAATTACATCAATAATTCTACTTCTTTCTAAATGTTTTCAAGGGTTTTATTGTATCTCATTACCAACTTGTCTAAGATAATTAGACAAGTATTATTTTGAGAAAGCTTGGCGTTTAAAGTGTCCAATTTTCTCTCTTTGATTTCATAAATTTTCTAACAATTTCTAGTAAGTAATGAATCAATTTCATTGCAAAATCTAAAATCTTAAAATCAAAAAATTATGCTTCAATCACTTGAATTAAATGTTTCTGTGCATATTATTTACAAGTTTAGTTCTATTTGTCATTTTTTCCCTTCATAATAATAATAATAATAATGCTCTCATATAATACCCAAAAACCAAAATCAAGAAAGAATTAGCATGCAATTTCAAAACTAGTTGGTCCCACTCTCAGGTATCTATTCTTAAAAATAACAATTATAATGACAATAATTTATTTGAATTTAAACAACTTATGCTTCCCTGTCAATGTTTGTACATACATAATCAAATGAAGGAAAAAAAAAAAAAGGTATAAACTCAATGCTAGCTGGGTCAATGAAACAGAGAGTGAATCACACTCCAAAAATGACTTTAGAATAGTGAGATATCAACCCTTTTCTTTTGTTTGACCAATACTTTACCCTTATTTTTTTTAATACATATTTTTGGTGTGAACAAATTGTCAATTTTGTACTCTATATTTTAACGTCTTATTGACTTTACAAGTTTACATTAATTAATTAAATCTAAGACAAGCTCTGATATATATAACATAGACAATATGGGCTTCAATTTTCATTTTTGATTTTTTACTCAAATATCTCTTATTACAATAATAATGATAATAATAATAATAAATCTCTATATGCCCAAATATCTAAATGAAAATCCAACCAAATTGAGAAATTAGCTTAAATAAATATGGTATTAACCAAACTACTAAACTACCAAACAAACAAACTAAACTCACGTTTCGTGAAACTTTAATTAAGTAACCCTAAAAGTTGTAATTAGATAAGAGTAATAATGTTAAGAAACAAAAGAGAAATAAAATTTTAAATGGGAAATTTTGTTGTGAGAAATCTGAGAAGAAATATATAGGAAGCAGGTAGAAATCCCAAAATGATTAGGTAAAATTGATCAAGAAACAAAGTTATTTTGTGAAATTAGCATAGTTGGTGGTTGGTATATAGTAGTTATAATTGATCTAAACTTATGATCTTGAACCAAATTCATCCACTTAATCTTATTTCAACAATCAAACAAACTTATCAATCTGGCAAACCTCCTTTGTCTAGGAAACATATATAACCACCTAAATGAAGTTACTACTTATTAGGTCGTTTATGATTTCTATATTTATTTTTGTAACTAATTTACACAAATAAGTTTGTTTTAGCTAAGGGCTATTAGCCTAACATCAACTCAAAAGGTACTATAGTTAATACTAAAGTAAAAATGAATTTAAATTATTAGACAATGAAGGACAAGATTTTGTCCTTCATTTAGTATATACGTAAATTGTAAAGGAAAAATACAAGAAAAAGAGGAAAGAATTTTATTTATGGGCACATAGGAAAGCAAAACCAAACCACTGTTCACCACATAAATAAGAGGCAACGTCATTATTAAATTGCGGTCCCCTTCCCTAAAAGTAATTCCCAAACTTAAAAAATAATAAAAATAAATTGAATAAATTAAAATAAAAATCTCAATAACAGACAACTAACCATTCCCGACACCAAACCTCCGTTATCCCCACCCAAATAATCAAAGCAAATTAGTGGGCAATTAGCAAAACTTCACTAACGACAACCAAACGGTCCAAATTTACAGAAATCAAAAATCCCAAACACTTAACGATCTCCGTTACAACGAACACCTCATCTAGTTGGGGCCCACATTAGGTGGACCCGGTCACTCTAAACGAGCCGCCCGGGAATGCGGGACCCATATGACGCGTCAAGACAGAGGCGAAGACCGATGAAACTCACCCGAAACCCGACCCTCCAACCCGGACCCACCACCCTCTTTTTCCTCGCCATTTCTCTCATTTCTCCTGCCTATATATTTCCCTTCCATTATCTCTTTCGTCTCGACATTATTAAATCACAGCAGAGCAAAGAAAAAGAAAGGGAATTTAAAAAAAAAAAAAAGGAAAATTGAAGCAACCCTCCCTTCTTCCTTTGATATCCCCATATGAGGAAGAAGAGATCTTAAAATTCTCAAAAATCCTTTTTTTTTGTATAAATTTGTTCATCTAATTTAATTCTCAGTCTCTTTTCAATTTTTTGGGGTGTTTTTGGGTAAATTGATATGGGGACTGAAATTTTACGGCCTCAGGATTGTTTGATCGAAAGGATCCGGGTTACTCCGACGTCTTGTCCTCGCCGGAGATACGGAAATGGTAGCTTTAACCCTAGTTATTATTACAACAACAACAGCAACAATAACAACAACGGAAATGGTAGATTTAACAGGAAACCCGTTCAGAGGAAGCGGGTGGGGTCGGAGCAGCCGATTTCGAAGAGATCTAGCTCCGCCGATGACCTGAAGACGGTGAGGAACAATGTTACGATGGAGAACGTGACCATTTTGAGACGAGGTGAGTCGTTGGATTCGAAGATTAAGAGCAGTAACGTCGGAAATGAAGGCGGGTTGGTTGTTACGGGTACGGATAGGTTGGGTCCGGATCCAGAAATGGTTCCAAAACAGATCAAGATCGTGGATATTAGGTCCCCGGTCACCGGGAAATCCGACGTTTACGCCGGATCGGCTTTTGCTGTATCTCCGGCGCCGAGTTCTCTTCCTTTGCCGTCTTTCTCTAAGAAGAAACAGGTTTCGATCGATGATTCAGCTACTAGGGATCTCAGGCGTCTACTCCGGCTCGACTTCTGAGACCCGAATCCTGATCCGGATTTATATTCGGATCCCAGAAAAAGTCTCCGTCTCTTATCTCCTCTCTCCCTCTCTATCTATCGATCGATCAGTTGTCTCTAATTAGAACTCTCCGGAAATTTTCAAAATCCAGTTTCCTCCGTCATATTTTTTTCAAAACGGTGGATGGATTTGAAGATCGGAGAAAATATAAGGGGCGATTAGATTAATATTCCATCATGTTGTTGTATCAGTTTATGGGTTAACAGAAAAGTATGGGGTTGTCTTTAATTAATGGATGGATGAAGAAGAAGGAAAAAAAGAAAGAAAAAAAAAGGAAGAAATGGAAAATTAAGGGGGTTGATATGTAATGTTAGGGGAATTTTAGATTTGAAAATGTTTGTGCTCTGTTGTGAAAAAGAAAATTGTAAGAGAGATTTGCAATCTCGTCCCTTTGGTGTAAAGTAAAAGATAAATTAGGGAGAAAAATTAAGCAGATTTCTTTTATAGTTTTAATAATTTGTTTTCCCCCTCCTTTGTAGTAGTTTGTAAATAAGGGTTCCTTTTAATCACCCTTGTTAATAAACTTTAGCTTTTTAATTTTGGGTTTTCCCTTTATGTTTAACTTGAAATTAAATTGCAATTTCTGGGTAAAAAGTATTGTCTGTGTGCTTTTTTAGCTCATCAATGGCTTGAAATTGAAATTGAATTGCAACAGTTTCTGCAATTTTCTGGGTAAAAGTTTTGTTGATGTTTGCAATTTCAGTATTGAGCTCATCAATGGCTTTTTTGCTTTTCTTTTTTCTGCTTTTTTTATTCAAAGATTAATTATAAAAAGAAGAGGCTGAGAAAAGAAGTTTAAACAAAAGAAAAAGTCGGTCGGTGCCTTAAAATCATGATTAAAAGACTTTTAAAATCAAATCAAAATTTGGTTTGATTTGTTTTGTGGTGGAAAAAGATGATTAAATAACCATTTCTGGGTTTGGTTTGATTGATGGGCGGTGCCTGCCGTGTGGAATCATTTCACATTAATTTTGTGGGCACAGCCGTATAGGCGACAGCTTAAACTTTTGTCCAAATTTGTGCACCAACACCCAACCCATGTCCCATGCCATGCATGGACCCCCTTTTGGCCCTGTCTCGTTTCCAACTTGTATCTTACTTCTTAGCCATGCATCAACAAAAATCTAATGCTCAAAAATTGAGGTCATTACCTTGCTTCAATTATTGTTCGTGTTCTATTATTTTGATTGGAGATCATCATGACCATTCATTCACTATTTCTTAGATAAGAGCTATGAAGAATTCATGGTATGAATAAACTAATAAACTATGGGTATAATCATATTTCATCTAGTGGTTTTTATTATTTTGAACAAAATGGTTTGCTTTTGATGATTAAAACTAGGATGGAAGATTGAAATTTGATACCGACAACTATTAGGTCGAGTGAAAGTTAGGTCTCAGATTTAAGTCATATTATATGAATTAAGAATACATGGGTTCGAAGAATTTATCTCATTTTGAAATTCAATGTGACTCAACTCTAAATTAATCAAAATATAGTGTGGCGTGTATTACTGCAAGTATAAGGAGATCTGGGTGTCTCCAACTTTGAGTAAGTAGTGAAGGGGGTGGGGTGAATGTGATGACTCAGCAGCTCAAGACTTCTTCCTAATTTCCTATAGAAAAGTCTCTATCGTTTTTGGTACAAAGAGGAAATGATATGATATATCTCTATTTGCCTTGGATTCTCATCAACATGAGATGAGGACTTTGATTTTTTTCCTACTCTTTTGTGAAATGTTATGTACAAATATTTTGATGTGAAATGTTATATACTTCCAATTTTGTCAAATGTGTTGAAAAGGTTGGTGCCCTTCCAAGTAAGAAATTGAACAAGTTTCATTTGCATTTGGACAATGAGTTTCTATCTTTGATTCATTCATTATCAAACCGGGCCACACAAAAACACACAAGCTCTCAAGTCTCAACTCTCAACTCTCAACCATGGTTAAACTGTAGGCTTTCAATTTGGGCCTGTTCAATAGTCAATTGTTCAAAAACACATATATTGGGCCAGAATTCCGCCCTTTTATCTTTTAAATTAAGGCCATGAATGGGTCTTCTATTTCCATAATCTGAAATAGGTTTAGTTTTTGATTTATTCTGAAATAGGAAAGAGTGACCGACCGGCAACACAAACCGGCTCAAATGATCAAATATTTGAAAAGACTTGTGTTAGTAAATTTGCCTTGTTTGCTTATGCAAATCTTTAATTTGAAGCATTTGTTTTCCAATTTTCATACACTCAGTACGGTTTTTCATATTCCTCAAGCAAAAGTACTTATAATTTGTATTTATTTTTGTCTTAATACTAATAGCTTTGAAATTCTTAATGATTAACTTAGACCGTTTTTATCATTGTGTCACAATAATATACTAAAAGTAAAAGTATATGTTATTTTGATTTAATTTTAAAGTCGTTTAAGCGATACTCCTAATTACGTATTATAGAAAGAAAACATTAAAAAATCAATAAGATTTTGTGTTTATGTTTAAAAAGGAAAGTTTATTTTAAGCATTATGGCTATATATATAGGGGATGAATAGAGGGATTATTGATCCGTACGTCTTTTATTCTTTTTAGCTTTTTAATTATACGACTTGTTAGTATATTTCTCTTTCGAACTATTCATATCTGATTCAGCAAAAATTGACCTTTTATCTTCCCGTTTTTTCAAAAGGATAAACTACAATACCCAAATATTCCCCTGTCTCCTTTCATGATGTGTGTTGAATCATTCCTATATATATATATATATATATATATATATATAT
>AWWV01015138.1:0-97596 GCA_001974805.1 Corchorus capsularis
ACATTGGATTTTCTTTGGTCAACCAATTTCATTTTTTACCATTAATTATGAAAAATTTATATATAATTAAAATTTTAAAAAATATGTTTTGAAAAATATAAGTTTTAAATTTTTCAAAGTTTATTTTAAAAAAAATTTAAAAATTATATTCTTGTAATAATTAATGGTCAAAAATGACTTTGGTTGACCTGAAAAAAACTAAAGTGGCCATTCAATTCGGAACGGAGGGAGTAGAATTTTAAAAGTAGGCCCAAAAAGTGTGAAACCACTTAATTAGTATCATTATCATACTAGGATTAGGATTTGTAGGGTTTCATCATATATATATATATATATATTATATTATAAACCAAATATTGATCACTCACACCCCCAAAGCCGACAAAAAAAAAACCCCTCAAGATGATGAGTGATTCTTTTGATTTCAAAGAGCTGGAATCGGCATCGTCAGAGGTTTTCCGGAATTGGGCTAATTTACCATGTGATCTCCTGTCTTACATCGCCAGCAAAACTCATCCCTCAATGCAAGATTTTGTTCGGATGTCTGCGGTGTGCCGACCTTGGCAAGCTTCTCTCAAGGATCCGAAGCCAAAATTCCCAATATGTTTGATGCTTGGAGAGAAAGAAGACGACAACGATAATAGGCGATGCTTCGTCACGGCTTCGGAAGATAAAGTAATGGAGTTTGAATTATCGGAGATTCGAAAACGCAGATGTTGGGGCTCTCCTTTCGGTTGGATTGCTACCTACGGCCTCGATGATGAAATTGGGTTGTTCAATCCTTTAACTAAGGCCTATCTTTCTCTACCTCCACTCGGAGATAGGGCCCTCGAAGTCGAAGACATGGATAGGTCAAAAGAATCGCTTGGGCTAAAATTTATATTCAAGTTGTTGTTATCTTCATGTCCTACCTCACCAGATTGTATCGTTATGGCAATATACGGGAGTGCATGTGATTTGACATTTACAAGGATGGGTGATGAAGCATGGACTCCAATTGAATCTAACAGATCAATATCAGATGTCACTTATTTCAATGGCAATTTTTTCGCGGTGACCATATTAGGGGAACTTCTCATATGTCAAGGCTTGGAAGGACCGTCGCCAAAGGCGGTAGAATTTGCAGATCCACCGCCCCAATTTGAAAAATTCGAAGTTGCTGATTTTCTTAAATACATGGTTGAATTGGATGGCCATCTTTGTATGATAGGTCGTAAACATGGGCGATATAGGTACGATAACGAGGAGGATGGGATTGTGATTGAGAATTGTTGTTCCACAGAGGGATTTGGAATGGTGAGGCTGGATATTGACACCAGGAATTGGGACGAAATTTCGTCGTTGGGTGATCGGTCCTTGTTCCTTGGGAATTGCTGCACTTTCACTATCTTGGCAAGTGACTATTATGGTTGCATCTCCAATTGCATTTACTTCACATATGATTTTTTATATGAAGGCTATCACGATCTTGAAGGCACGAATTGCGGTGGTGGCCTTGATACCGGAATCTACCATTGTGATGATAAGGAGACCCTCATTCGGCTACCTGATGTGGGGGACGATGACCAACCATTTCGTTCTATATTTTCCCCTCCAATTTGGATCCTCCCAAGTTCTCATTGACAATGACAAGCATATATATATAGACTATAGTATATTTGAAAATGTCGAGCTATGTCTATCTTTTTTGTCTTGCTTAAATAGCCGCTAACTGAATGTATTGCTAAATTTGGATCCTTCCTTCCAAGTTCTTATTGACTTGACAAATCATAAGTTTATGTTTAATGTCTTGTTGTTCTGGTCTTGATCCTTGTTTAAGGAGTGTATCCATTCTATACCTATCTTTTTATCTAAGTTTAAAATCCCTTTAAATTAAAGTCAATTATTTGAAAATTATTTCTATACATGATCTCTCACTCGTTCTTTTAAAAGTTGTTAAAACTCGACTTCTATCCATGGTGAAAATTTCTAATATGTAAGAATCAATTTTTCTTTTAATTGTTACATCAAAAATCAATTTGGATTGCTTATCTAATGTCCAAATTCTAAATTTCGGATGAAGCAAACCAATTTATATATAAGCTATACAAAAGGAAGTAGCATTTTCCCATCCCTAGACCCACCCGCCATCCTAGGATTTGAACCTGATCCATCCATATGATTCGAGTCTCCATAATTTATTAATCATAATATATATAAACCCGAATTAGATATACATGTTGCTTTTCTTTGACGCCATCCTTCCCAATGATCAAATACAAATTATAGTAATGCTAGTTTTAGTCATAGGTTTAATCTCTAATCATCATCTTCACTTTTCAAGTCTCACTGCTTTCTCCAAAGGCCAGGGACAATCCATGTTTCAGGTACCGAGAACTGTTCTAACTGTAATTCAAACATGCAGTTAATGTTCAAACTTCATTGTTCCTACCCTGTCTTTTTGGAGACTGATTTTTTATAAGATTTTGTTTCAGTTCTGGATTTCAAGGGTTTTAGAGAAGTTGAAACTAGCAACTCATCCTATTATTTTTGCCTTGTATTCTGTTTTTCCCCATACAGAAGTCATCAGTCATCATCTCATTCTCGTTTGCTTGCGAAATTTCATTGTTCCCTTGAGAGGTGTTAATGTAGTGACTTGCAAAGTATGAGAACTTTATTAAATAACAATCTGCAGAATCTATATTGTAATTCTTGGAAGTGACTTGTTTTGTTTCTTTATTAAATAATCCACAAATTGATCCCAGTTTGAGCTATGAAATTAATCGAAGAGCAGTGATTTGACAAAGTTGCAATGCTTAGTCACAATTTTAAAGGCATTTTTCCAGCCATGCCATATTCCATTTTGTGATGCTGAACAGGTCCTTTTATTAATCTCCAATTCTATATGATTAATCTTGAAAAATGCCCTGTTTTGCATTGACCAAGAATGACTCTTATCTTATGTCATGTCTGCATCAAGGGGCAAAATTTCCTTGTTCAACATGCTGAAATTTAAGGTATAATTGTCAGTTAAATGGTTTTTAAACTCAAGGTATAATTTAGTACAATCCATTGAGCCAAGGTAGTCTGCTTGGAGCCCCAGAGCCTCTGATAACAACTCAAACAATATTGTTTCTCCTAATTTTCTGATATACTTATAATCAAAAACAGTACAAGAACCGGCTGCTTAAATTTTCCAGAGGAAGACCCCAACTTAACAATATGTCTTTGGTAGAAGCCGATCTTGAATTGCCATCCATGCCACCATTGAATGTTCAGGCAAGTTGCAAGAATACCAAACTAAACACCGCCGCCAATCAACTTTATCATTCATTCTTATGCCTTAATTCTTCATATACATATATATATGAGGTTTTGTATATGTCATTAGGCAATTTCCAAATACTAGAACCTTGCAAGAAATGTTCAGCCACTAATCTCAGCTTCAATATCTTCTTCACATTCCAACTATAAGTGGTGAGGCATGGAATATCCCAAAGATTTCTACCCTTAACAACATAATTGTGGATCCATGCAATCCAAAGAGATCCTGTTTTCATGTAAATGTGCCATAATTATTGCTTAAGAACACAAGCATGGCTCCAAGTTACCAGATTTTTAAGTCCTAAGCCACCCTCTAATTTGGGATGGCATATCCAATCTCAACTGCCCAGTTTGAAATTCTACCTTTCACCTTCTCAATTAAACTAGCACAATCCCTATCACTCAATCTTGTGGATACAAGTGGAAGCTCAAGCTACCTAACAGGTAATTTGTCAAGTTTAAAATAAGAAACATGTTGCATTTCTTGTAACTCTGCCTCACAGACATTAGCAGTAAAGGTTTCAATATTCTCACAATCAAGTTGAAATCTAGAGAAAGTGTGTAAAAGAGATCAATAAATATAAAGATTAATGTTAAAAATTGCTTAATATTTCATTTTATTAGTCATTGATGATACTATAATATATAACTAGTTTGTGATCCGTGCGATTGCACGGATTGATGATTATATATGTCATAAATAGTAAATTTTGAGAAAATAATGAATATTAATTTTTTTAAATGCATATATAAATATCTATATCTATATTTCTATATCTATACTATATATAAAAGTACGAATAAGGGGAAATTTTATGTTTTCCGATTGTACCTTTATCTTTAAAATATATTTCCAATTGTACCATTTTTTTTAAAAACATATTTTTTTAATTGCCATTACTAAATAATATTTTTAATTATTCCATTATTTTTTTAATCATAAATTATTCCATTATTATATGAATTTTAATATTTTACTCTTAATTTCAATTTTTAAATGTCAATAAAAAGATTAAACTAACACTAACACTAACACGTACAATACTATTGTTAGTGAAGTTCCATCTCTTCGTTATATGCGGCATTCACTTTGTTCAATTGGAAATTGTTGAGTTAGAAGAGTAGGTGATATTATGATTTTGATTTTCTTGTCTCTATGTGGTTATCAAAATTTCATAAGATGGTTATTATAATTCCATGAGGAGGTTATCAAAATTCCATAGTGTGGTTACCAAAATTTCATAGTGTAGTTACCAAAATTTCATAGGATCAGGTTATTAAAATTTCTTAGATTGGTTATTGAAATTTCATAGGGTGGTTAATTATCACAATTTTATAGAAAGGTTATCAAAAAGATTTCAAAATGTCATAGCGAGGTTATACGAATTTCATAGTGTGGTCAACAAACTTTCATTAGAAGGTTACTAATACTTCATCGAGAGGTTATAAAAATTTGATAGTGTGGTTATCAAAATTTCATATGAAGGTTATAAAAGTCTCAATTTTATAGGGAGTACCAAAATTTGATAGAAGGTTATCAAATCTCATAGAGTGATTATCGAAATTTCATAAAGATAGGATTATCAAAATTTATATGAAGATTATCAAAATTTAGACACCACTAATGTGGATAACAAAATATACAAGGTGTATGTTGTTGGAGGATTGGATGGGTTGATGAAATTGAAAACCATTTGCCAAAGCCTTATTTATATGCCAAATGACATTGCTCACCAAGTAGAGATCAATGGTCACAAATTAACCAAGTAAAATCAATGGTCACAAATTGATAATTTTGTTACCAAGTAAAATCAATGATCTATATTGCTCACTTTGATGGCCAAGTACTTCCTAGAGAACTTATGCTTGGAGCCCAATAACTTCTTTAAGAAGTTGTGGTAATTTTAGCCACATCAAAAATCTCAATCCACCTTGGCTTGGATTGCCACTTTACTCCACCTTCTCCATGTAGCCCAATTAAAGGCCTAAAGTGCTGTGAACCGAAATCAAGTCCAAGTAGTGCTTGAACTTGGCAACTGAATGATCAGTCTAAGTCAACATGTCAGCTGGATAGTCTTGGGTACCAAACTTTTTCACCGCTATATTGCCTTGAGAAATCACATCTCGTACAAAATGATACATAATGTTAATGTGCTTCGTTTTCTCATGAAAAATTTGACATCTTTAGTCAAATGTAGCACTTTGACTATCACAAAAGACAACTGTAGGGTCAGATTCCAGACTGAGCTCACCAAACAAGCCTCGCAACCTAATGGCCTCTTCAACCGCTTCGGTCATCGCCATATACTATACTTCTGTCATGGACAAAGAAATTGTGGCTTGTAATGTTGACTTCCAACTAACAGCATAATTACCCAAGCAAAACATAAAAACAATTTCCCTACTTTCTTGTCCCTCTGAATCTCCGTGAGAGGGCAAATTGTCCTGAATTTCGGAAGTACAGGAGGTAAATTGTCTCGATTTTAGTTTAAAGACAAATAATCCTTAGGCCCTCAATTCATTGGGAAAAAAGCTAATAAGCTATTATTATATAATTCTTCAGTAAGTCGGACATTGATAACATACACAATAATCTCTCTCTTTGTCTCTCTCTTTATATATATATATTTATGTTTGTTTGATTTTGATCAATACTAGATAATTGACCCGCGCTTCGCGATGGGTTGAGAAGATTATGGAAAGATTGAGTCATAGTATTGTTTATGTCGTGTTTCAATATATTAATTAAGTGGTTTGTGAAGATTTTGATGTTTCTTTTAGGACACTCTCAATTTTCTGTTTTGTATATATATTTAATGTTTTGAAACCATGATTTTACGTTACCTAAATAGAATGTCTTTAGGTAATATCTGTTTTTCACGTTTCTAATATCAGTTTTCTTTTTTTTTTCCGAATTAATTTCCAATTAAATTGAAACATGATTCGGGTTCTCATAAAAACAAATCCTTAAATACAGTGTGATTGAGATTTGGTTAGATGAATATAGATATTTCAATGAGACTTGACGCCAAAAATCATGCAAAACAGAGCCGGGACCCCGAAACATGTTTTTAGTCAAAAACTGTGATGGTTAGTACATGATTTCGGCTAAAATTTTACAAAAATTGACATGAAACATTTCTCCTCAATTTCCGGCCACCATATTAATAAAAAATATATAACTCAACCCCAAAAAGATTGAAGGGCTTCTCATGCTTCTAATATTGTTTTTTTTTCTATTTTTCCGAATTAATTCCTAATTAAATCGAAACCGGATTGAGATGCAAGTAAAAAAAAAATTCCTTAAATCCAATGCCGCTGAGATTTTGTTAGATAAATACAGATATTTCAATGAGTCTTGGCGTCAAAAATCATGCAAAACTGAGCCGGGGTCACGGAATGTGTTTTTAGCCAAAAACCATGATTGTTAGTACACGATTTCGGCTAAATTTTTGTAAAAATTTACCCGAAAGAATTTTTTCTCAATTTTTGGCCACGATACTCATAAAAAATATATAATTCAACACCAATAAGATTGAAAGGCTATTCACGTTTCTAATATCAATTTTCCTATTTTTTCCGAATTAATTTCTAATTGAATTGAAACATGATTTATATGCTCCCGAATTAATTTCTAATTGAATTGAAACATGATTTATATGCTCGTAAAAGCAAATCCTTAAATCCAATATGGATAAGATTTGGTTAGATGGATATAGATATTTCAATGAGACTTGACGCCAAAACGTAATATAGATATCCAATATGGGTAAATCCTACATGTAGTATACTAAACTTCACCGTAATAACTCTAAACGTAATATTGATCACTCACATCACCAAAACCGACAAATAAAAAAAATTCCCTCGAGATGAGTGATTCGAAGCCGACAAAGAAAAACATCGAGATGAGTGATTCTTTCTATTTCGAAGATCTGGAATTGCCATCGTCAGAGGTTTTCCGAGATTGGGCTAATATTCCATGTGATCTTCTGTCTTACATCGTGAGCAAAACTCAACCCTCAATGCAAGATTTTGTCGGATGGCTGCGGTGTGTCGATCTTGGCAAACTTCTCTCAAACATCGGAAGCCAAAATTCCCAATATGTTTGATGCTTGGAGAGAAAGAAGACGACAACGATGACAGGCGATGCTTCGTCACGGCTTTGGAAGATAAAGTGATGGAGTTTGAATTATCGGAGATTCGAAAACGGAGATGTTGGGGCACCCCTTTTGGTTGGATTGCTATACCTACGGCTTCGATGATGAAATCATGAAATTGGTTTGTTCAATCCTTTAACTAAAGCCTATCTTTCTCGAAGTCGAAGATGTGGATAGGTCAAAAGAATCGCTTGGGCTAAAATTTATATTCAAGTTGTTGTTATCTTCATGTCCTACCTCACCAGATTGTGTCGTTATGGCAATATACGGGAATGCATGTGATTTGGCATTCACAAGGCCGGGTGATGAAGCATGGACTCCAATTGAATCTACCCAATCAATATCAGATGTCACTTATTTCAATGGCAATTTTTTTTTGCGGTGACCGTATTAGGGGAACTTCTCGTATGTCAAGGCTTGGAAGGACCGTCGCCAAAGGCGGTAGAATTTGCAGATCCACCCCCCAATTTGAAAAATTCCCTGTTGGTGATTTTCTTAAATACATGGTTGAATTGGATGGCCATCTTTGTATGATAGGTCGTGAACATGGGCGATATACGTACGATAACGAGGAGGATGGGATAGTGATTGAGAATTGTTGTTTCACAGAGGGATTTGGAATGGTGAGGCTAGAAACTAACACCAGGAATAGGGACGAAATTTCGTCATTGGGTGATCGTTCCTTGTTCCTTGGGAATTGCTGGACTTTCACTGTCTTGGCAAGTGACTATTATGGTTGCATCTCCAATTGCATTTACTTCACATATGACTTTTTATATGACGATTATCACGATCTTGAAGGCACGAATTGCGGTGGTGGCATTGATACCGGAATCTACCATTGTGATGATAAGGAGGCCCTTATTCGGCTACCTGATGTGGGGGACGATGACCAACCATTTCGTTATTTTCCCCTCCAATTTGGATCCTCCCAAGTTCTCATTGACAAACCTATAGACCTATAGTATAGACTATAGTATATTTGAAAATTTCGATTGTGTAAGAATCAATTTGGGTTGCTTATCTAATGTCTATTCACAAAAATATTATCTAAATTCTAAATCTTTGATGAAGCAAACCAATCTCTTCAGTATACCTTCCATCCATATGGTTCGAGTCTCTATAATTTATTGATCATAATAAATATAACCCGAATTAGATATACATGTTGCTTTTTCTTTGAAGCCATCCTTCCAAATCATCAAATACAAATTATAAATGATCAAATATATATACTATATATTATTTTTAACTACAATGGAAATTACTAAAAGGCCAAATTGAGGATTAATGTGGTGACACCCTTTGGTTATTTTTGGTCTTTTCACACTTTTTGGATGACTAAAAGCCCCTCTATGAATTTCCCTCATTCCTTTTCCTTCTATCCTTTTTTGTAATTACCACATTTTCCTTCCTTAATTGTTTTTAATCAATGTTTAATGCTTTTAATTAATTGTTTCTAAACCCTAAACCCTTAATTACTTTTAATTAATGTTTCTCTCGCTATTTTCTTTTTTCCTCTCACAACTTAGTTGCTGCTTCCTTTCAACTCCAGGTGCTGATCAATCTTCAGGTTTGCCAAAAATCAAACTTTTCCATCACTCCCCTCTGTTTTCACCTTCATATCTCTTTCCTCTTTTTCTCCGTCTCCATCCCTTCAACATAAACCGTTCAATATTTTTCCCCTTCTGAATTAAAAGCATCTTTGTTCAATGTGAGTATTATTATCCAATTAACAACATATTTTATTACCTCTTTGCACTTCCTATTACTTACAAATAAAAACATGTTCTTGACCTTCTTAATTTTGCATGTCTAAAAAGTTAGCTTACAAAGATTTATGTCAGAGACATAATTAAAACTAATCCATTTAAATTGCATTTTTACTGCAACCTTATGTAATTCAATCAATTAATCAATCAAGCACCACTCTAGAACCAAAAATGTTCTTGGCTCTTATATAATTTATTATATTAATATCCTTATTCAATTAGCTAATCAAACACCACTCTAAAATAAAAAACGCCCGTAGCGCCAACATGGACTAATATAACTTGTACAAATTATAATAATGCTAGTATTAGTCATAGGTTTAATATCCAATCATCATCTTCACTTTTCTAGTCTCACTGCAAGGCTTTCTTCGAAATGCTAGGGACAGTCCTTGTTTCAGGTACTGATTCTGTTCTTTCAACTTTTTTGGTGTTGAATTATATATTTTTTATGAGTATCGTGGCTAAAAACGTGTTTCAGGGGTCCGTCTCAGTTTTGCATAATTTTTGGCACCAAGTTTCATTGAAATATCTATATTTATCTAACGAAATCTCAGGTACATTGAATTTAAGGATTTGTTTTTACGAGCATCTCAATCCGATTTCGATTTAATTACAAAGTAATTCGGAAAAAATAGAAAAAAGGATATTAGAAGCGTGAGAAGCCCTTCAAACTTTTTGGTGTTGAGTTATATATTTTTTATGAGTATTGTGGCCAAAAATTGGGGAGAAATTTTTCTGGTCAAATTTTTGCAAAATTTTAACCGAAATCGTGGTTTTTGACTAAAAACGCGTTCCAGTGCCCCGGTTCTGTTTTGCAAGATTTTTGGCGCCAAGTCTCATTGAAATATTTATATTCATCTAACCAAATCTCACCCACATAGGATTTAAGCATTTGCTTCTAGAAGCATCCGAATCATATTTTGATTTAATTAAAAATTAATTCGGAAAATAGGAAAAACAATATTAGAAGTGTGAAACACCTTTCAATCTTTTTGGAGTTAGATTATATATTTTTTATGAGTATCGTGGCAAAAAAATGAGGAAAATTCTTTCGGGTAAATTTTTACAAAATTTTAGTCGAAATCGTATACTAACCATCACGGTTTTTGGCTAAAAACGCGTTCTGGGGCCCCGTCTCGGTTTTGCATAATTTTTGGCACCAAGACTCATTGAAATATCTATATTCATCTAAAGAAATCTCAGTCACATTGAATTTAATGATTTGTTTTTAGGAGCATCTTAATCCGTGGTTTCGATTTAATTAGAAATTAATTCGGAAAAAAGTAGGAAAAAACGATATTAGAAGCGTGAGAAACCCATCAAATTTTATGGCATTGAGTTATATATTTGTGAGTATTGTGGCTGAAAATTGGGGAGAAATTTTTTGGGTCAAACTTTTGCAAAATTTTAGCCGAAATGATGTACTAATCATGATGGTTTTTGACTATAAACGCGTTCCATGGCCCCAACACTGTTTTGCATGATTTTTGGTGCCAAGTCTCATTGAAATATTTATATTCATCTAACCAAATTTGAAAATTCCTTGTGCTTACAAGAAAAAGTAAATTCGGTCTTTTTACTAAAAAATGATCAATTTAGTCCCTCTACTTATAGGTTTGGATCAATTTAGTCCTTGCTGCTAACTGGGTCGTCAAATTGATGACGTGGAACATTAAGTGATGACGTGATAGTTGAAATGGATTTTTGAACTTTCATAATTTTATAGAAAAATTAAAATATTTCGAAGAAAAAGTATATTTTAATCCATTTTAAAAGAAAAAAATAGAAAGCAAATTTTTTTTAACGACTACGTCAACTGACAGGTCGACTGAACGTCATCACTTAGCGTTTCACATCATCAATTTAACGACCCGATTAACAATATGGACTAAATTGACCTAAACATGTGAGTAGAGGGACTAAATTGATCGTTTTTTGAGTAGATGGACCAAATTGACTTTTTCTTGCAAGTACAAGGACCCACCGAGTATTTTAATCGTTTTAAGTTATATAAAAATATCCAATAGTTGTGATCATTATATTATTCTAGTCTATTTCACTTTACTAGTTAATGAATTGTGATTATTAAATCATTATAATTATATAAATTTATCATATATCATATATATAACAATTTATATAATATTAAAAGAAAATTTATTACTAGTATATAATCAATATTGATACTATAAAATATATTTGTAAAAATTTTATTTTTTTTTTGGATTTTTATTATCTTAAATAAGAAATTAGAAATTATTTAAAATAAAAAATTTCACAAAAAAGTTACTTAAAATAAATCTAGTAATAACATATGATTTTTTATTATATAAAATACTATTGAATTCAAATTATTTCAGGTTTGAGTTGGGTTTGGGCTGCATCGGTTTTGGTTTCAATTGGATTCGCGATGTTAACTTTTTAGTCAAATAGAGTTGGGTCGGGTTCCGACGGGCACCTTTGCTATTTTCAAAATGATACTCTACCCCCTTTGACCCTCTATGGAATTAGCCAACAATTTGTTTCACTTTTCTCTATATACGACATCAACTCGACCAATAATTTCTTACACATTGACCGAATATTAAGACTTTTAATTAAATAAACAAAATTCTCAAAAGAGAAAAAAAAAACTCATCCCTCTATATAATTTGTTGATATGAAATCGTGTCGAGACCTAACTTTGAGGATAAGAAGTTTTGAGTAGTATGCGAGAGAGAGAATTGTGAGGTAAATTAAGGATCCCTGGACGTGCCTTGAGGGGATCCTCCCCAACAGTCAAGTTAATAAGGTCTTCAATGTGTGTACTAACTTGACCGTGGAAAAGGGTTTCCTCGGGGCACACCCGATATCTTTCCTCTCACGATTCTCTCTCTCATTTTTTTGACACTTGAAGCTCTTTCATTCTTGAAGTTGGAACACGAAACAATTTGGCACGACCGTAATTCCTCAATAAAAAAAATAACATAATTAAACAATTCTAATATTGAAAAATGTGAAAAGAAATTATTAAACCATGCCCTATCACAAAATAAAAAAAACACCATATATGCCTTTAACTTTTTTTTTAAAAGATTGAGCCTCAACCCAAACAAAACCCAGCATGCATTATAGCTTGTTATGCAATTAACTAATTTAAATTATTTTTTTAAAAAAAACCACCATCCTCCCCATCGCGAACGCTGGACGACCTAAACCCAAAGCTTAAAACCCTCAAACTCATTAATACCTTTCAGTTCTCTCGTTCAAGAAATTCTAAGAAATCGTAGGAATTAGAAGAGATAAGAAATGCAATATCGAAATGTAGACTTAACAGACTCAGGAATAATGCGAAGAAATTTCCATGCAATCTCTGTAAGATTTGGTTCGATGGCGTTGGTGCAATACTGGATCACGCCAAAACCATCCATCGGAAAGCTAAGATGTGTCTAAAAAAGAAGTGTTACTTCCTCTATTGTACCTAGGAAGAATTAGAATCTCATAATGAAATGAGGCATGAAAGAACGGGTGGTAAGTTCTAATTTCTTGTCTCTAAAATTTTTTAATCCTATTGTATGGATATGGATTTGTTTCTCTTTTAGATGTTAGATGTGGTGGAAGATCTAAATTGGTTGTTATATTTTCTGGATTGACCCTGCAACAAGTGCACAGGGTGCCTGCAAGAACTATTACCCTAATCTTGGACCTGAGTATTCTGCTACATACACGACTCTGATCGATCTTGTTGGCTGATGTTGCCCCTTTGAGGTAGTTAAGATGGATGACAAGGAAGCTGGTGCCCAGGTTTCTCTTATTTTTTTTATTTCCCCCTTCGTTTATGTTTTCCCTCTCCCTGGTGGATTAATTGTGTGGCTAGTTTGAAATAATAGTGTGGATGTTTCGGATGGAGCGTTTAGGCGGTAAGTAATCTGACATAGTTTCGGATGTTTCGCCGAGGGTTTGGATTTCAAAAGTAGGGTAGGGATTGGTTGTTTAGGGTTTCTTCTCTTTCTTTAAAAAACTTAAAGAGCTAATCTAACCCTTTTTTCACCATTAACCTTCCCTTCATTATACCTATCCTCAATCTATCAACTCAAGAAAAACAAAATACAATTATGTGAAACAAGCATGAGGAAGTTGATAGAAAATACCAAGAGAAGCTATGGCATCCTCCTCATCTGTTTTGAACACAAATACTAGTATCTGACGATTCAGATCGTACCACGTGGATACTTCAAACGTGCCACTCAAATATACTTTAATATTTAACATAACTTATTATTAAGATATTTTATATATAATTTCCAAATAGGCAAATAAAATGAAACCAACCGGCACCCGACACCTATCAAGGGAGACCCTTTAAAGATTTAAAACAAAACATGTGATTTTAGGTTACCTGTACAAGAAATTATATATTATTTTACATTTTAAAATTAAAAAAGTAGATAAAAAATTCCTTCATATAAATATTTTAAACTTATTTTAAATGGATGTTTCTGCACACAAAAAATCTCTTTGGAAACGATGCGAAAGGGTATGCCTTTTTACAAGAATTGAGAAAAGTAAAATACAAGCGTCATATGCGATAACAATTAGATCAGACGATGAATTGTGGAATCCTGATTTGTAGTTAAGAACGTAGTCGTTTTAATCATCAAATCCAGTTTAAGCATAGTTTTCTAGATGACCGCGGTAGTCCATTCCTTGCGCACATGGAGGCAATACTTACTTGGATCCAAGTTCGTGGTGAAGAGGGATAATGTTGCCAGGAGCTACTTCCAAATGCAGAAGAAGCTCACACCGAAGCATGCTTGATGGCAAGACTTCTTTGTGGAGTTCGACTTTGAGTTCAAGGACAAGCCAAACATACCCAACTTGGTGGCCAATGCACTTAGTAGAAATAGCACCCTTGCTACCATTAGTCGATCCGAGTTGGAATTGATTGCATGCATTAGGGAGGGGCTACAATATGATTGTACCGCCTGAGCCATTATGGAGCATGCCAAGGAGGGAAAGACTCGACGATTCTGCCTCGACGGAGATCTCATCTACACCAAAAGCAATTGGTTGTACGAGCCTCCTTATGGGCAAGCTATGCAAGAAGGTTCTCAAGGAGTGCCATGACTTCATGTGGGCTGGCCATCCAGGTACGCACCGCACCCTCGCACTTGTGGGGGGGGTGCTACTACTGGCCATGGATCCGGGACAACATGGAGGCCTATGTGAATACTTGTCTCATGTGCCAACAAGATAAGATTGAACAAAGGCTACCCGCAGGACGCTTGGAGAAGCTTCCCATCCCCGAGCGCCCATGGGGGAGCTTCTCTATGGACTTCATAGTGAGGCTGCCTAAGGCGGATGGGTTCACAAACATCATGGTCGTGGTGGACTGTTTCTATAAGCACGACACTTTCATTGCGACACCAAAAGAGTGCCCATCCGAGGAGGTAGCTTGGCTCCTCCTCAAGTACATTGTGAAATATTGGGGAATGCCTCGTAACATTGTGAGCGACCGGGACAGAGGCTTCACTGGTCGGTTCTGAACTGAGTTGTTCAAGCTCTTAGGGTCTGACTTGAACATCTCTACCCCCTCAAAGAACTAAACTTTTAAAAGTCAAAAGTAGAACTTGTCGATTTCGAGCTCTTATAATATGTGTTTTATTATTATTATTATTATTTTTACATTAGTTCTTATAATATGTTTGGAAGGGTCAAATTATACCAGTGTAAGTTTTTAAGTTGAATTTTGTTAATTTCTTTTCTTTGTTTAGATTAACCAATTAATTAACCATAAGGTTATTTATTTAGATTATTAAGAATGGCTTCCATAATTATATCAACTAATTTTTAGAAGTCTCTTTATGTTAATCCAAATAAATCCAATATTCTCAATCCAATTTTATTCACTTTCATTTACCCGAAGTTAATCTTAGGCTAATTGCTCATATTGTTCCCTAATGTTTGTAAAAATACTGAAATAAGGGTCTACCTACTAATTTGGTTAATTAAGTCTCAAACGTTGCAAAATCGGCTCAAATTAGTCCATAACGTTACAAAAGAGGCTCATATTAGTCCACAATATAGCAAAATCGGTTCAAATAAGTTTTTAAAGTCAATTTAAGTCCCTAATATTTTGGGATTTATTAGGCTGTCAATTCGGCACCAAAGACTTAATTAACTAAATTAAAAGTTTAGACACTTATTTGAACATTTTTACAAACGTTAGGGACCAATTTGAACATTTAGCCTTAATCTTATGTTTGGGTTCGGCCTCCTTTATCATTTGCTCTCGGTTAATATATTGCATTTCGATGTGTAATTTTACGCTTTCAGTATTTCACCAAAAAAAAGTGGCTACGAAAACTAATGAATGCTTAAGAAAACCCCTATAAGCAACGGTGCCAGCCGTAAAAATCAATGTCCCCATGAAACTAGACTTTTAAATGTCAAAAGTAGGTCCCAAAAGTGTGAAACTACTTCGTATATAATACTAGAATTAGGATTTGTAGGTTTCATCATCTATGCTTATATATAAATTAACCACACTCACATCACCGAAGTCTTAAAAAAAACAAGAAATCCACAACATGAGTGATTTATGTATCGTCAGAGGTTTTCCGATGATTGGGCTAATATCCGATGTGATCTTCTGTCTTACATCGTGAGCAAAACTCATCCCTCAATGCAAGATTTTGTTCGGATGGCTGCGGTGTGTCGACCTTGGCAAGCTTCTCTCAAGGATCCGAAGCCAAAATTCCCAATATATTTAATGCTTGGAGAGAAAGAAGACGACAACGATGACAGGCGATGCTTCCTCACGGCTTCGGAAGATAAAGTAATGGAGTTTGAATTATCGGAGATTCGAAAACGGTGTTGTTGGGGCACCCCTTTCGGTTGGATTGCTACCTACGGCTTCGATGATGAAATCATGAAATTGGTTTGTTCAATCCTTTATTATTGGTTTGTATTTGTGTCTATTAAAAGATTATTATATGATCTACGACTTTCGTTAAAGGTTTGAAAGCTGAATTTGATTAATAAGTTTCGTAGAAGGTTCGAGAGAGAATTTTTATGTTTGATCTTCGTAAACAAATATTTTTTTTTGTTGGATTATCTATCAAATGATCCTCATACTTTTATGTTTTATACTATTTAGTCCTTTAAAATTATGGATTTGACGATTTAAAAAAAGATTTTATCTTCTACAATGACAATAATAAATTGTTTCTTTTTCACATCGTCCATTTTCATACTTGCCAATTTCCACAGCCCCGCTGCAAAGCGCGGGCCGTATTCTAGTACATATTGTTGCTTTTCTTTGAAACCATCCTTCCAAATAATCAAATACAAATTATAAATGATCAAATACAAATTATAATAATGCTAGTTTTAGTCATAGGTTTAATATCCAATCATCATCTTCACTTTTCTAGTCTCACTGCAAGGCTTTCTCCGAAATGCCAGGGACAATCCTTGTTCATCATCTTCACTTTTCTAGTCTCATTGCAAGGCTTTCTCCGAAATACCAGGGACAATCCTTGTTTCATGTACCAATTCTGAGAAATAGGAAAAACAATATTAGAAATGTGAAAAACCTTTTAATATTTTTGACGTTGAATTATATATTATGAGTATCGTGACCAAAAATTGAAAACAAAAATTATTTTGGGTACTTTGCAATATTTTAGCCGAAATCGTGTACTAACAATCACGATTTTTGGCTAAAAACACATTCCGGGGCCCGTCTCAGTTTTGCATGATTTTTTGCGACAAGTTTCATTGAAATATCTATATTTATCTAACGAAATCTCAGTCACATTGAATTTAAAGATTTGTTTTTACGAGCATCTCAATCGGATTTCGATTTAATTATAAATTAATTCGGAAAAAATTAGGAAAAACGATATTAGAAGCGTGGTAAGCCCTTCAAACATTTTTTTTTGCTTTGATTTATATTTTTAAATTATTAATTATTAGTATTGTGGCCAAAAATTGGAGAGAAATTTGTTTCGTCAATTTTTTGCAAAATTTTAGCCGAAATCGTGTACTAACTATCACAGTTTTTTTACTATAAACGCATTCCAGGGCCCGACTCTGTTTTGCATGATTTTTAGCGTCAAGTCTCAATGAAATATCTATATTCATCTAACCAAATCTCACCCACATAGGATTTAAGGATTTGGTTTTAGGAGTATCTGAATAATATTTCGATTTAATTAAAAATTAATTTGGAAAATAGGAAAAACAATATTAGAAGCATGAAACACCTTTCAATCTTTTTGGCGTTAGATTATATATTTTTATGAGTATCGTGGCCAAAAACTGAGGAAAATTCTTTCGGGTAAATTTTTGCAAAATTTTAGACAAACATCACGATTTTTGGCTAAAAACGCGTTTCGGGACTCCGTCTCAAATTTGCATGATTTTTGGTACCAAGACTCATTGAAACATCTATATTCATCTAACAAAATCTCAGTCATATTGAGTTTAAGGATTTGTTTTTACGAGCATCTCAATCTGGTTTCAATTTAATTAGCTAGAAATTAATTCCGAAAAAAAAGGAAAAACGATATTAGAATCGTGAGAAGCCCATCAAGCTTTTTGGTGTTGAGTTATATATTTTTTATGAATATGGTGGCAAAAAATTAAAGAGAAAATTTTCGGGTCAAATTTTTGGGAAATTTTAGCCGAAATCGTGTACTAATCATATCACTGTTTTTTACTATAAACGCGTTCTAGGGCCCCAGCTCTGTTTTGCTTGATTTTTGGTGCCAAGTCTCACTAAAATATTTATATTCATCTAACCAAATCTCACCCACAATGGATTTAAGGATTTGCTTTTACGAGCATCATCTGAATCATATTTCGATTTAATTAGAAATTAATTAAGAAAAATAGGAAAAACAATATTAGAAGCGTGAAAAACCTTCCAATATTTTTGACGTTGAATTATATATATTTTATGTGTATCGTAGCAAAAAATTGAGGAAAATTTTTTCGGGAAATTTTTTTGTAAAATTTTAGCCGAAATCGTGTACTAACCATCACGGTTTTTGGTTAAAAACGCGTTCCGGGCCCCGTCTCAATTTTGCATGATTTTTGGCACCAAGTCTCATTGAAATATCTATATTCATCTAACGAAATCTCAGCCACATTGAATTTAAGGATTTGTTTTTACGAGCATCTCAATTTAGTTTTGATTTAATTAGAAACTAATTCAGAAAGATAGGAAAAACGATCTTAGAAGCATGAAAAGCCCTCCAAACTTTTTGGCATTGAGTTATATATTTTTTATGGCCAAAACGTGGGGAGAAATTTTTCGGGTCAAATTTTTGCAAAATTTTATCCGAAATCAAACCATCACGGTTTTTGACTATAAACGCGTACCAGGGCCCCAACTCTGTTTTGCATGATTTTTGGTGTCAAGTATCATTGAAATCTCTATATTCAACTAACCAAATCTCACCCACATTGGATTACGAGCATCTGAATCATATTTCGATTTAATTGGAAATTAATTCGGAAAAATAGGAAAAACAATATTAGAAGCGTGAAACCTTTCAATCTTTTTGGTGTTGAATTATATATTTTTTATGAGTAATATGGCAACAAATTGAGGAAAATTCTTTCTGGTCAATTTTTGCATAATTTTATCCGAAATCGTGTACGTTAGTCTCAGTTTTGCATAATTTTTCGCACCAAGACTCATTGAAATATCTATATTCATATAACGAAATCTCATACACATATGATTTAAGGATTTGTTTTTACGAGCATCTGAATCCGGTTTCGATTTAATAAGAAATTAATTTGGAAAAAAAATATTTGAAGTGTGAGAAGTGCTTCAAACTTTTTGTCGTTGAGTTATATATTTTTTGTGAGTATTGTGACCAAAAATTGGGGAGAAATTTTTTGGATCAAAATTTTTAAAATTTTAGCCGAACTCGTGTATCACGGTTTTTTACTATAAACGCGTTCCAGGAGCCCAACTCTGTTTTACATGATTTTTGACACCAAGTCTCATTGAAATATCTATATTCATCTAACCAAATCTCACCCACAATAGATTTAAGGATTTGCTTTTACGAGCGTTTGAATCATATTTCGATTTAATTAGAAATTAATTTAGAAAAATAGGAAAAACAATATTAGAAGGATGAAAAACCTTTCAATATTTTTGGCATTGAATTATATATATTTTATAAGTATCATGGCCAAAAATTGAGGAAATTTCTTTCGGGTAAATTTTTGCAAAGTTTTAGCTGAAATCGTGTACTAACCATCACGGTTTTTTGCTAAAAACGCGTTCCGGGGTCCCGTCTCAGACTCTCTTTTGCATGATTTTTGACGCCAAGTCTCATTGAAATATCTATATTCATCTAATGAAATCTCAGCCATATTGAATTTAAGGATTTGTTTTTACGAGTATCCTAATCTAGTTTTGATTTAATTAGAAATTAATTCAGAAAAAAATAGGAAAAACGATCTTAGAAGCGTGAGAAGCCCTTCAAACTTTTTGGTGTTGAGTTATATATTTTTTATGAGTATTATGGCCAAAAATTGGGGAGAAATTTTTCTAGCCAAATTTTTGCAAAATTTTATCCAAAATCATGTACGGTTTTAATTATAAATGCATTTCGGGGCCCCGACTCTGTTTTACATGATTTTTTGGCGTCATTTCTCATTGAAATATTCATATTCAACTAAGCAAATCTCACCCACATTGGATTTAAGGATTTGTTTTTACGAGCATCTGAATCGTATTTCGATTTAATTAGAAATTAATTCAGAAAAATAGGAAAAACAATATTAGAAGCGTGAAAACCTTTCAATCTTTTTGGTGTTGAATTATATATTTTTTATATCGTGGCTAAAAATTGAGGAAAATCCTTTTGGGTCAATTTTTGCATAATTTTATTAGAAATCGTGTACTAACCATCACGGTAAAAATACGTACCGGGGGCCCATCTTAATTTTTGGCACCAAGACTCATTGAAATATCTATATTCATCTAACAAAATCTCATAGACATATGATTTAAGGATTTGTTTTTACGAGCATCTGAATCCGGTTTCGATTTAATAAGAAATTAATTTTGGAAAAAAAAAATGGAAAAACGATATTTGAATTGTGAGAAGTCCTTCAAACTTTTTTTTGCATAAAGTTATATATATTTTATGATGTATTGTGTGCCAAAAATTGGGGAAAATTGTTTTTGGTCAATTTTTGCAAAATCTTAGCCGAAATCGTGTACCATCACAGTTTTTTGACTAAAAACGCGTTCTGGAGCCTTAGCTCTGTTTTGCATTATTTTTGGTGCCAAGTCTCATTGAAATATCTATATCCGTCTAACCAAATCTTACCCATATTGGATTTAATTATTTATTTTTACGAGCATCTGAATCATGTTTCAATTTAATTAGAAATTAATTCGGAAAAAAGAGGAAAACCGATATTAGAAGCGTGAATAGCGTTTCAATATTTTTGTGTTGAATTATATTTTTTTATGAGCATCATGGCCAAAAATTGAGGAAAATTTTTTCGGGTCAGTTTTTGCAAAAGTGTAGTCGAAATCAAGTAATAACCATCACAGTTTTTGGCTAAAAAAGCGTGCCGGAGCATCTACTAAGGTTTGCATGATTTTTGGCGCCAAGAGTCATTGAATTATCTATATCCATCTAATCAAATCTCACCCACATTGGATTTAAGGATTTGTTTTTACGAGCATCTGAATCATGTTTCGATTTAATTAGAAATTAATTCGGAAAAATAGGAAAACCGATATTAGAAGAGTGAAAAGCTTTTCAATCTTTTTGGCATTGATTTATATATATATATATATATTTATGAGTATCATTGCAAAAAATTTAGGAAAATGCTTTCGGGTAAACTTTTGCAAAATTTTAGACGAAATCGTGTGTTAACCATCACGGTTTTTGGCAACAAAGCACAAAGTCAAAATGGAACATATAAAAAAATGTTGTATAGAAAGAAATTATACTTTTTGTAGCCGGTTACATTTCAATAATGGGATACTGTAATTTATAATTAATTTTATATATATTTAATATTTAACTTAAAAGTTGCTTCAATTTAATTCTATTACTAATTAATGCTTTGACTCATAATTAGTTTCAATTATTTTAAAATTACTTTTTAATTTAAATGCGTTTGGTCACATGCAACGCAAGTTAAAACTAGTTTTCAAAATAAGATGGATCTCTCTTATGGAAAATCATGCCACTAAAATATTCTTGCTTCCCTCTAATAGATACTGACTTGGTATTGCTTTTCAGAATTTTGAGTTAAGGAGACAGATTGACATTGGCCAGGCAAGTTTAGCATGCTTCATATCGAACTTTTCCTAGAACAAATTCAGGTATATATTCATTCTTATTGAAATCCTAAAAAAAAACTATGTTTCAAAACCCAAATAAGGGGAACATTAAAGCTTATTCAACAAATTATATTCTCTAATTATTTTCCTTTTTCACCATAGAATTTGTTGCTGAGCAGCGGTGCTCATAATTGTCTAAATGCAAATTTACCTTGCTTGGCTGCTTTAAGTTGTATGACTATGTTCCTGATAAAAGTTGGTCCGTTTCCTAGCATAATCAGGCCATGTTTTATTCATTTTCAAAGAGAATATGCACTGAAGAAGAGGTTTGTAGAAAATTGGCTTCGTAAAACCTATGTATGCAGGTTTTCGTCATCTAAGGAACCGGAAGGAGTCAACTGCAGCATAGAAAGAAAACTCTCAGATTTGAGGAATAGATTTATAGTCGAACAGAAATTAAGAAACAGAAATCCCTTTATAACTATTTTATTTTTACCATTTTTACTATTTTAATTACAAAACTTAGACATATTAGAATTTTTTAAATATATTTCTTAGATAATATTGTTTAAACTTTTACCATTTTATTCTATTACAAACTCTATTTTTATTTAATTAAATTCAATATTTTTATAAATATTTTATTTTTACCATTTTAATTTTAAGAAATTGAAGAGTTTTTATCTCTTTATAAATATTTTATTTTTACCATTTAAATATTTTAATTAATTTTTTTACCATTTTACTATTTTAATTAAAAGACTTAGATATATTAGAATTTTTTTTGGCACCAAATATATTAGAAATTTTTAATTAAATCTAATCTCTTTATAACTATTTTATTTTTACCATTTTACTATTTTAATTGTAAAACTTAGATATACTAGAATTTTTTAAATATATTTACTTAAATGGCATTGTTTAAACTTTTACAGTTTTATTATAATAAAAACTGTATTTTTATTTAATTAAATTCAATTTTTTTGTAAATATTTTTACCATTTTATTTTAACAATTTGGAGACTTAATAGCTTTTTGGTAGGTTTGGACCCAACCCAATTATAATATAAACTAATAAAAATATTATTATCGTTACTTTAAAGTTTTTTAAAAGTTAAATAAGTTGCATAATTAAGTTAAAATAGGGAAAAAATAAGTTGCATAATCATTAATTATATTGAATTCAATATGGTGTGCAAAGGTGTTTGTTGGAGACTGATTCTCTCATGGAAATTAGAGAGATATGGAGAGGCCAGAGGATCTTATTGGGACGGTGGAAGCTTGCTCAATGATGTTTTGGATTTGTCTTCTTATATTATTAAATGTAACTTTGCTCATGTAAAGCGTGATGCAAATTTCTTTGAACATCGATTATCTAAATTGGACTATGGTCTAAATGATGATCATATCATGTGTGGTACGAGAGTCTACCCTTATGCATTTGTAACCCATATACTATCTAATGAAGTATTATACTTTATTCTAAAAAAATTAATTAAAAATATATTTAAATTTAATTATTGTGATTGACCTGGTTTTATTTTTTTAGTTTATTGATAGTTTAATTTATTGGAGTGTGTAATAAGACTTTAAAGTTTTTTAAAATAAAGGAACACTAACATGAAATTATTTCCTTTGACTTATAATTAATTTCAATTATTATTATTTTGATTTTCATTTAATTAAAACACGATATGTAACGTGCAACGCACATAGAGGTGAAGACTAGTATATATAAAAGTACGAGTTTTGTAAAACTTTTGGATCGACCATTATACCCTCATTTTTCGAATATATTCATTAAATGCCATTGTTTAAATTTTTATAGTTTTTCTCAACTAAAAACTCTATTTTTATTTTATTAAATCTAATTCTTTATAACTATTTTATTTTTAACATTTTACTATTTTAATTAAAAAAAACTTAGATATATTAGAATTTTTAATTAAATCAATCTCTTTATAACTATTTTATTTTTACCATTTTTACTATTTTAATTACATAACTTAGATATATATTATAATTTTTAAAATATATTTCTTAAATGATATGTTTAAACTTTTACAGTTTTATGCTACTATAAATTCTATTTTTATTTAATTAAATTCAATATTTTTTAAATATTTTACTTTTACCATTTTAATTTTAAAAAATTGGAGACTTTTTGGTAGGTTTGGACCCAACCCAATCATATTATTATAAACTAATAAAAGTATTATCATCGTTACTTTAAGGTTTAAAAGTTAAAATAAATTGCATAATCATTAATTATATTCAATATGGTGTGGAAAGACGCTTGTTGGAGACTGATTCTCTCATGGCAATGAGAGAGATTTTGAAAAGCAGGGGATCTTATTGGAGGGTGGAAGATTGCTCAATGATGTTTTGAATTTATCTTCTTATTTTGTTCAGTGTAACTTTGCACATGTAAAACGTGATGCAAATTTCTTGGCACATCGGTATCTAAATTAGACTATGGCCTAAATGATGATAAGGTATGGTATGAGAGTCTACCCTTTTATATTTGTAATCCGGATACTATCTAACGAAGCGCAATACTATATTCTAAAAAAAAGTTAAAAAATTAGTTAAAATTTAACTATTGTGATTGACATGGTTTTAGTTTTTAGTGTGCATTGCTAGTTTAATGTACTGTAGTGTGTAACAAGAATTTAAAATGCTTTTAAATAAAGTAAGCTGACATAAAATTATTTCCTTTGATTTATTTATAATTAACTTCAATTATTATTTTATTTAATTTAAACACAATGTATCGCGTGCAATGCATGTGAAGGTGAAAACTAACATATATATATATATATATACACATGATCAACCCTAGATCTCCTAGTATGACACGAACGAACTAGTTTCACACTTTCTTGGGCCAAATGTCGATTTGGACTTTTTAAGGTAAGTTCCCATTTCTGTAGGGACTTCTCTTGATCGGAAATTACTGAAATTAAATCCGTGTATATCTGTTTTTTGAGGAATTATTAGACAAGTAGAAATTATTAGGTGGTACTGTTCCACCACGTCATTCATGAGACTGACTAATAGAATTGTGTCATGTCAAATGAACTCCAAAAATTTAGGCACGATTTTAGCCCAAAGTTTAGCCCCTTTTAAAATAAATCATCCATAAAGTGTAAGTCCCCAAATTTGAGATATTATTGAGATAAGGTTTTAGAAAATTGATGAATTGTCATCATATTATTGGTTGGTCCCATAAACGACGTGGTGGGTCAGTCCCACCTAATAATTTCTCATTAGATGAGACACTCCCACCAAGTCAGCCAAGGAACTAACCACTAAAATTGTGCCACGTCAAGTCAACTTCTAAAATTTATGCACAATTTTAGCCCCTCTTAACATAAACCATGTGCATAAAAGGTAAGTCCCCAATTTTAAGATATTATTGGGATAAACTTTTAGAAAATTGTTTAGTTGTTATCATATTAGTGATTGGTATTCTTCAGTTTTATTTCATATATTGAAATTCTAAAAATTAAATTCATTAAGTCCCTTATTGCACCCGAGTTGAGTTAATCAACCGGTAAGTACATCGTGAGGTTGTATTCAAGATATGGGATGTGAGTTTAGTTTATTTGTTTGTTTGTTTGATAGATATGTTATTTAAGGTAATTTCTTAGTTTGTGTTGGATTCTCAATTAGATAGTTAAACATATAGAGATTTTTTTTATTGTAATGAGATTTCACTTGTAACCCTAAAAAAAATTAAGTCCTTTCATTACCTTGGAGGTAGATTAGGTAGAAAGTGTGGCGGGCAGTTGTGATGAATTTGGTTCATGGAATTTTAAAGCACTCTATGAAATGTTGCCAGAACCTTATGTCTCAAAAACTCTACGAAGCACTCTACGAAGGAAGTCATCCATTAAACAGATCACTCTCTTTCAGCTCTTCTGAAGATCAATAATTTGGAGGTGACTTCGGGTCCACATAACAGATTGATTGGTGCCATCAAAGAGCTACTAGCAATGGAAGTGTCCCTCAAACATGTCTATCGAGAAGTAAATATGTGTACAGATCGGATAGCTATCCTCAAATACATGTTTATCAAGAAGTCAATATGTGTGCAGATTGGATGGCTATCCATTTTGACAACCTTGATCATTTGAGTCTACATGTCTATAACAATCCACCTCAGGGATCTCATCGTTGCTTTCAGTTGATGCCTTGGAAGTAGTATAACCTAGAGCCATATAACTCGGTTTGATGTAATTTTTATCGTTCTTTTCCCTCATATAAAAAAAGTTACAAAATTTATAGGTTTTAATACATTTCATGATTGAATATATTAATTAATTTATGGGTGGGATATCTACCTTCTAATTGCAATCGGCTAAAATTGTTTTGCATTATTCTACCAACTCTGCAATCGACTAAGAATCAATCAACACACAAATATTTTCTAACATCGCCATAAAGCAATATTTTGATCGATGTTCAGTGACCTTTTCACGGAAAAAAAATCATAGCTTAAAATAAAAATTAAAGGCATCCTTGGTAGTTAAGTTCTTTTTAAAAAAAAAAAATTATTGAGTAGTTCGTTAACGGAACTAGGTCCCTCAAGTGAAAAAGTGAGCAATTGAGTCCCTGAAGTGGAGTTAACGGAACAATTGGAGAAATTATTAGGTGGAACGGATCCACCACGTCATCTATGTGACCAACCAATAATATGAAGACAACTCATCAATTTTCTAAAACCCTATCCCTATAAAATCTCAAATTTGGGGATTTACCCTTTATATAGGGTTTATTTTAAAAGGGGGCTAAACTTTGGGCTAAAATCGTGCCTGAATTTAAGGAACTCATTTGACATGGCAAATTTCTATTGGTTAGTCCCATGGATGACGTGGTGGGTCTGTCACACCTAATATTTTCTCGAACAATTGAGTCAGTGTCGTCTGAGGACCCGTCAAATTCGATGACATGGCACTAACACTATCAATTTTTCGTCAACTGCGCCATGTCAGCGTAGTCCATGTCATATATTCCAAATAAAAAAATGAATTTCTATTTTTTTTAGAAAAATAATAAAATTTTGAAAAAAAAATCTTAAACAAAAAAAAGAATTATAATTTTTCCTTAAAAAACACATATATTTCAAATCTTTCTCTAAAAAATGGATCAAACACCTATTTTTTTAATAACAACAAATGAATACAAGATGAACACTTTGAATATTAAAAACACTTTGCACATAAATTAATCAACTCTCCAAGACATGGATTAATCTATACTATATATAAAAGTACGAAAAAGGGGAAACTTTATGTTTTCCAATTGTACCCTTATTTTTAAAATATATTTCCAATTGTACCCTTTTTTAAAAAACATATTTCTAAATTGTCATTACTAAATAATATTTTAATTATTCCATTATTTTTTTAATTATAAATTAATCCATTATTAATTATATTAGATTATATAATACGTATAATTTTAATATTTAAAAATTAATTAAAAATTTCAATTTAGACCGAATTATACGTTTGTCAAATTAATTTTAGTTGATGAACATGTAAATTTCCTTAACTATTAGTTTTTGAATTTAATATTTTACTTTTAATTTCAATTTTTAAATGTCAATAAAAAATTAAACTAACACTAACACGCACAATACTATTGTTAGTGAAGCTCCATCTCTTCGTTATATAATGTTTTGCCGCATTCACTTTGTTCAATTGGAAATTGTTGAGTTAGAAAAGTTGGTGATATTATTATTTTGATTTTCTTGTCCCTAGGTGGTTATCAAAATTTCATAAGATGGTTATTATAATTTCATGAGGAGGTTATCAAAATTCCATAGTGTGGTTACCAAAATTTCATAGGATCAAGTTATTAAAATTTCTTAGGTTGGTTATTGAAATTTCATAGGGTGGTTAATTTTCACAATTTTATAGAAAGGTTATCAAAGAGATTATCAAAATGTCATAGCGAGATTATAAGAATTTCATAGTGTGGTTAACAAAATTTCATTATGTGGTTACTAATATTTCATGGGGAGGTTATCAAAATTTTATAGCGTGGTTATCAAAATTTCATATGAGGGTTATAAAAGTCTCAATTTCATAAGGAGTTCCAAAATTTGATAGAAGGTTACCAAATCTCATAGAGTGATTATCGAAATTTCATAGAGATCAGATTATCAAAATTTATAGGAAGATTATCAAAATTTTATAATGTTGTTATCAAAATTCCAAAGCGAGGTTATCAAAATTACATAATGTGATTATCAGAATTTCATAGAGGGGTCAACAAAATTTTATAAAGAGGTTATCAAAATTTCATAGTATGGTTACCAAATTAGGAAGGTTATTATTTTTATCATGGAGTAATCAAAATTTCAGGGAGGATATCAAAATTTCATAGTATGCAGATCAAAATTTCATAGTGAGATTAACAAAATTTTATAATGAGGTTATCAAAAAATCATAGGTAGGTTATCAAAATTTGTAGTTATCAAGATTTCATAAGAAAGTTATCAAAATTTTATAGGAAGGTTTATCAAAATTTTATAGGAAGATTTATCAAAATTTCATAGCGAGGTTATCAAAATTCCATAGTGTGATTATCAAAATTTCAAAGTGTGATTACTAACAATTCATATGGAGGTTTTTAAATTTTTATAATGTGGTTATCAATATACCATATGAAGGTTATCAACATCTCATAGTGCTGGTTATCAAAATATCATTGGGATTATCAAAATTTCATATTGAAGTCTTCAAAATTCCTTAGGGAGGTTAACAAAATTTCGTAAGAAGGTTAAAAAAAATTTATAAAAAGGTTCTCGAAATTCCATAGTATCATTATTAAAATTTCATATGAAGGTTATCAAAATTTCATAATGGGATCATAAAAAATAGTGTAATTATCATAATTTAATAGAGGGGTTCATAATTACATATAAATATTTCATTTAAACACGTTGGGCACGTGCAACGCACGTGAAAGCTAAAACTAGTTCTTTTAAATGCAAGAAAAAGATATTACCAGTGCTTTGAGTCCATGAACCAAAATAAAAAAGTGAAGAAAGTCAAGAAACCGAAAGAACCAAGTGCTCTTCTTTCTTTTGCTCCATTTGATTATGAAGCAAAATTTGCTGGAAGAATAAATCAGATCACAATCAGACTCAGTAGCCAACTCCTTAGTAAAAAGAAAAATTTTCATTGATCCCTCGTCTTGAACAACCTCATTCATTCACAAATAACTATGAAAGTACAAGCACAATAAAGAATACAATGGAAGCTAAACCAAAAAGAAAAAAGGTGAATAAAATTCAATCAGAAAGGAAAACCTGTTGAGGCAACCGCCAAGCCTCAGACTTGGTAAAGCACATATCATCCAGAGCTTCACTACGACACTTTGGGTTCTGCAAACATTGAGATCTTGACATCATTTCTCCACAGTTTGGGATCTGATTCTTGTTGTTCCTTTGCAAAGCTAACAAGCTGCGGAACCTGGAGACATAAGGGTCTTTGACAAAGATGCTATCTGCTGCTGATAATTGGCTTAGAGTCGATAATAAAAGGAAGAAAATTGGATTTGATTAAGAAATTTGATTATGAAGTAAAACCGAAAGAACCGGAGTTTTGGCTTTGGGCTTATCTGTCAAGTTGGCTTTGGGATTTATTGCGTTGGAGTTTTGGGTCACGTCACTGACTGTGTTCGTCGGAAGTTTCACGGTGCGGCAAGCGTGGTGAGCCGGTGAGCAAGGGCGGTGCTGGTAGGGTTTAAAATAAATTAGGGTTTGGGTTTGAAAGATGAAGAAGGAGAAGAAGAAAGAAGAAAAAAAAAAAGGAAATCATGGTGGGCCCCACTTTTTTCATTTTCTTTTTTAAACTATTTTTTAAATTTTTTATTCCAAAAATATGACGTGGCAAACGCCATGTCAGCAAATTTGACGGCGTTAGTGCCATATAGGCCAAATTGACGGAACCCTAGACGGAATGTAACGACAAGGACCCAATTGCTTCGTTAACTCCGCTTCAGGGACTCAATAGCTCACTTTATCACTTGAGGGACCTATTTACACATTCTCCACCACTTCAGAGACCAATTGTATACTTTTACCGTAGATGGTTAGAAATTACTAAACGCCTTAATAACAAGTAATGTAGCATGATTTGAACTTTCCACGTGGAGTAATCTAAAAACCATCGAATAGTAATATTTGTGTATATAAATAGTTCTCAATTCATTGCTCAAAGGTGAGTTTATACATAAATAGTTAATTACTACTCCTTCTGTTCTTTATTATATATCATAGATAACCGAAATCTTCAACCAAGGAGAGTAGTTAAAAGTTAGTTTATAAATTTTATGCATATTTTAGTCTATTTTCCCATAACACCCTTAATTAAATATTCACCTATACCCACATACTCATTCTCTTTCTTTAATTAAAGAATGATAGATTTGGAAAAATAGGTAAGTAATGCTTTCTTGGTTAGTGTAAAATGAAAAGTAAAAAGGAACAAGTAGGAACAGAGGGAGTAGCTAGTATTTCAAAGAGGAAAGAAACTAGGAAATTATAAAGCTATTACCTAACCGGCTGAAACACCATCAATTGGGATGAGTTTTCCGTGGATTTCTTCCTTCAACAAGTTAAGTAAAATCTGAAGAAAACTTGCCCTGAACTACAACATGGACAAGATGGAAAATTTCATGCCATGAAATGCGTAGGCATTAGCATACGCTGATCCAAACCCACCGTTCTCAGTACAGACATGGAAACACAAACCCTAAACAATCTTTTTACATTACATTCGTACTAGCAAAGAGAGAGGAAAGAACTTGTCACCATGCTGGAAAAAGCAATTAGCTATGTCAAATTCCTGTGCTTCCGCTCGACGTGACCTTTGAGACCATCTTCATATCTAACTGTTTCTGGGCAAAATGGACATGGAACTGAAGGTTTGTTGTTCTTGCGTGTCGTAGAGCCTTTCCCCATTCTGGTACACAATAGCAACGGAGACTAAGAGAGTTAATTATAGAAAGAATAAGAAAAATATAGAAAGAATCTTACCCATACACAGAGACTGAGAGGAGAGAGTGTCGAGAGAGCAAGCATCGGAGTGAAGGGAGTTTCTTGAGAGAGAAGAGAGCGATGAGAAATTTTCTTTCCTTTTCTTCTTGTTTGGCAATCTTGGAAGTCTTAAATAAGGGTAAATATCGAACGCATAGAAAGCTATGTACCTCCTTAAGTGGCTACTCAATTGGAATGTGAATCATTTATGAAATAAAAAAAATTATTTTATATAATAATAATAATTAGTTAATAGTAGCAAATTCGAATGAGAATAATTTATGAAATAAAAAGATATTTATAATTAGTTAATAGCATTTTCGTAGTGCTTTTGTACATAATCTTAATGTTTTCATAAAAAAAATATTTTAAATAAATTAGTTAATAGCAAATTGGAATGAGAATAAGTTATGAAATAAAAAATATAGTTTATAATTAGTTAAGTGCCTGTTTGGCCCAGCTTTTAAAACTGCTTTTCTACTCTAGAAGTTCAAGTTAGGTGTTTGGTTACTCAAATTTTTTAATTTTGACCTTATCAGGGAAGCTCAAATTAGCTTCCCACCAAAGCTCCAATTTGTAGCTTTTCTAGGAAAAGCTGAAATTGCCTTATGCAGATAGATCTTTTTTTTTTTTTCCATTAATGGATCTATTGTTTTTACTTTTTTTTCCTGCCATTTTCTTTCTTTCTTTTTTGTATTTTTGCAATTTTTACTTGTAGTATTTTTATTTTCTTTTTTTTTTTCCTTTTACTCTTTTTTAAGAAGTTAATTGCATTCATTTTTGGGAGAGGCTACAAGTACTCATAATGTGTACTCAAGAATAGTACTTGGTACAAATATAAGAGATATTTGCCATCAGGCATTTGGCCTGGTGATAGAGTACTGGACTCTTAGTTCCAGCCTACCCAGACCATGAGGTCTTGGGTTCAACTCTCACGGAATGTGAGTTTGTTTGTTTATTTGATAGGTAGGTAGTTTATGTTTGGGCATAGAGATTTATTTAAATTGTAATTAGATTTGGGAAAGGGGTTTGTTGGCTCATAGATTAGCGTTTCGGTAATGTAGCTAATCATGTAGCGGTGTACGGATATTCCTGTGCGTTTGTAATCCCAATTTCTTCAAGAAATGAAAATGATTCTTATCTCAAAAAAAATATAAGAGATATTTAAGTGTTTGGATACAAGAATATATTGTTTAGTTGTTTGGAGACATGCAAATTTAAGGTAAAAAAGTGCAAGTACTATTCTTGAATGCAGATCATGAGTACTTATAGCTTTCCCCTTCATTTTCTTCTTATAAAAATTATTTATTTATTTTTAATTATTTACATGGGTAGCATTATTTACTTTTATTTCATTTTTATCATCAAATACATACTTTATTTTTTAAAAAAGAAAAACTGTAATTTATTTTTAATGAGATTAAGTTTAATTAGTTTATTATTTTCAATTAAACCTACTATTAATTTTATGTACAAAACCCTAATTGGGTGTCACTTGGCATTTGGTTTCTTTGACAAGTGTCAATAGTTAATTTTCTAATTTTTTGTTTATAATTATATTTGTATTCATTTAATTTGGAAAAATTAAAAGACATTCATCCCCTTTCCTATATAAAATAAATTATCAGATAATTATAAATTAATTATAAATTTGTTATGAATATACATGTATGTTGTGTATGTCCATGAATCTAATTAAAGCATGAATAAAATTGATAACTTGATTCATTCATATACATATACCTATGTGCTAAGTTCATCCCCTTATATTGATGGTGATGTATCTATGTGCCTATAAATAGGTCACTTACTTTGTTATGCAATAAGATGAATGAGAACAATTTGTCTCATTCTTCATATTTTCTTATTCTTCATATTCTATTGTCTCTCTATTCTCTTGTCTTTTCCATACTTCAATCTTACTCCATTGCTATGTTTTATATCATTTCACAACAAAATTTCATTTCTTAACTGAATTTTCTAAATTTCATTTCTTAACTGAATTTTCTTAAAATAATTTATAAAATAAAACAGCCGCACGCGAAGCGCGGCCGGGAAGTTCTAGTTCTATTAATTTTATTGTATCGATCTTAAACTTATTATTTTATAATTTTTAGAAGTAGAAAAGTTATACATGAATATCTTTGAGAATGGTTCTTGTCTTGGCTCCTTCTCCTAGTATTGATTCCCTTTTGAGTAAGGGCTAAAGGGCTATGGCACCATTCCTTGTTGCTAAAGCCTGATTGCATGTCTTACCTAAAGTCTAAAGAATGGCCTTAGAAGTAGAAAAGTTAAATATGAATATATATCTTTGAGAATGGTGATTGACAGTCAATAGTGTATCTCCCTGATTCTTATTCATGGTTTCAGGTATCTTTCAAGATTGTCGGGGCATCATTATCTGGAATGTCTATTGATCCTATATCAGTTAGTCTTCATCCTCCAATTTACTCCCATGTTCAACTTCAGTTGAATGTAACAACTAACCTGAACATATTTTGTCAGCTTCATTTGAAAGGGTAGAGAAAGATTTAAGATTATATTGGTAGTTGAGAATCTGCAGGTTGAAGATGTATAACACTACCTCTGTAGTTGACGTCTCCGTTATTGTCATTTTCGGAACCTTCAATTGGCTTAACCCTTCTGTTAGAATTGCATTCAAGGCATTTGTGTTTGCTCATTCATCTCCATGTTTTCTTGTACTTGGTTTTGACAGGTTACTTCTGGGGAGTACATCTTGTGGAATACATTGGGGAAGTGCCCATCGGCAGTAACTGCAAAAGTGTAATTGATAGCATACAGATCGTCTCAATGATGGCTGGATTTGACAAAGTGGGAAGCTACCATTACCTAAAACTTATTTTTTTTGTTATATCATGTATTTATATTACTACAAGATTAAGAATCGTCTTGGTTTCACTCTCAATATTAAGATTTAATTGGTATTTATTCATTTGGAATTTTATTACTATCACTAGTAGTTTTTCTTCATTCTTGCAGCCAATTTGAACCGATGAAAAAGCTTTATTTCAACCTTTCATCAAGTGGAAGTTTTTGCAGCAGGTCAAGCAAGCAGCTGAGATTGCAAGTTGATCACCTCGAGCTGCTTGCCTTCATTTTCAACCAATAGGAGAATAGTTTTTGCAAATTAAAGTGTATTATTGTTCTGCTTTACTTGTTAAATTAAAACTACTGTATTTTAATCATGATTTGATACAATCCACTTGCAAGCTTGTAAACTTTAATAAAAACAATATAATGAAATGAAATCTGCAATGCTGGAAGATGCTTGACCAGCTTGTTTCAATCCAAATTCTCTTTCTTCATCTTTGCCTTGTTCAATAACTTGTTTTCATCTTTTAATCCTTTTGAACCTAACAAATGGTATCAATAGCTTATTAGATCTTCAAGGGACTTGCAACTCTATTGACTTGTCTATGCATTTGGAAAATGTCTTTGCCTACAACAATCTTACTCTCCGGTTCTGTGATAGGTGTGTGTCTCATTGTGATTGCCTTCCTGCATACTTTGCGGATAATGCTCTTTGCAGAGTTATACGGCAGATTAGTCGTATTTCAAGAGAGATCAATGGCACAGCTAATGAACTTGCTAAAGCTAGTGTTGGTAGAGCTCTCAATTGCTTAATAATTTTTGAGTGATTAGAAGAACAAATTGGCTGTTGATCGATTTTGCTGCTACTTGAATGTATTTTTGAGCTTGCACATACATAAGCCAATTAGCCAATGCATGGGATGTTAATAATTACTTACTGGGTTTAATTAGCCAAATATCTAATTAGGCGAGTTTTGCTTTATTTAAGAGATTGGAAGGGATAAATTTTTGAAAAGCAAATTTTCAATTAGCATTTCTCCACCACAATAGTAAAGAAATTCAGTATGGAGTATAAATTATGTGCTTAGAAATTACTAGTCTAAAAATTGCTCAAAAAGGCCCCTAAACTTACACAAAACGGTCAAATAAGCCCCTGAACTCTAATTGCAGCCAAATAAGCCCCTGAACTCTTTAAAAAGGCCAAATAAGCCATTTTTGGATGGTTAAATGCTGAAATAAGGACTAAACGTTTCAAGATTTTCTCAAATAAGGATCAGAATACACAATTTCAACAAATTAGAATACATACTTAATATTTTTTTTAACAATATAAGTTAATACTAGTGTGTGAGATATATATAAACTAAAAAACGCACGATAATTTTATATCATATTACGTTTAATGAATTTATTTTGATTAATAGAGTTTGATTTTTAATTAACATGATAATATCATTTTTCTATCAAATTTAACGTATACGCATGAGAAGCATTGGTTTTCATTTAAGAATTCTCTAATTTGTAAAAATTTGCTAAGTATATGTTTTAATTTGTTGGAATTGTGTATTTTGATCCTTATTTGAGAAAATCTTGAAACGTTTAGTCTTTATTTCAGCATTTAGCCATCCAAAAAGGGCTTATTTGGCCTTTTTAAAGAGTTCAGGGGCTTATTTGGCTGCAATTAGAGTTCAGGGGCTTATTTGACCGTTTTGTGTAAGTTTAGGGGCCTTTTTGAGCAATAAGCCAAAACTATATTAAAAACGTCAAGTCCCGAGACCGGAACATGGCAGACGGTCGTATTACCTTGTAACAATGTAAATCGAACCAATACAATGCCACAAGATAATACGAAGCCTTAATCTTATTACAAATTTAGATCTCCAGACAAGAATCATAATTCTATATATAATTCTATATCTTAATCATAATTCTATATATTAGATCTCAAAGTTTCCATATAATTAAACCGACACAATGCACATAGTCTAATCATCAACTTAACTATGCAAAAAGGCTCCTTGAGGTGATCTAGTAGCTTCCAAGTTTTCCAATCTCAAATCTAGACATATATAGACAAATCAAAGTAATTCAGGTGAGCAACCGCATGCTTAGTAAGTCTCCCCACACACCCTCCTTCAGATCAAGCATAGTTTAAATAAATCATACATCTATATACATACATACATACATACATACATACATACCATTCCATCATATCCTTTCAATTACTATAAAACAAATATAAATCAATAAAGCATTTATTTAATTCATAAAACGATTATCAAATAAGCAAATATTTTTCTAAGTCATGCTTTCAAACAAATATGGAATGGTGGCATTAAAATCATCTCAAATTGTGGAAATCCACAAATTGGAAATCAATTAATCATCAAATCAAAATCGTTAAATCATCAAATTATACACATCCATTCCAAAATCATGGAATCTTTTCATTAGGCTATGGTCACTACTATAACCCATGATGTGGCCGATATCGACAATTGCTAACTATTATAACTTGTTAGCAAGGTCGTCCTCCAGTTATTACAACTCATTGGGCAGGGTCTTCCACTTATTATCACAACCCACTGGGTAGGGTCTTCCAGTTATTATCACAACCCACAGGGCAAGGTCTTCCAGTTATTACAACCCATTAGGCAGGGCCGATAAAACATGTTCTCTATCAATCATCCCCGAAGGGATCAAAACATAGCCTCAAAACCATTTCCTTTCAACACAGTATATCATTTCCAAATAATTTCGTAAATATCATCAATAATTCCATCTTTCCAAATTGAGATCCATCACATCGTTTAAAAACACAAAGAAAGACAAAGGATCTCATATACATCATTTTCTCAAATCATAACAACTCACAAATCATTATTCATCATGTATAAGAAAGCACAAAATACCATATGCTTGACCCTATTTTCATATAAGAAAATAGATTATAAAACATTGAATTTATTTTAGAAATATACATACATATATACACTTTTCAAAACAAGGCAAGGGAATGTTTGAGGTTCGACTTACCTGTCTCTAGACTAATCTCGTCTTTACCCAAAGACACAACCAGATGCATATTCATAAACATTTAATCATATTAATACTTATCCCAAATATTGAGAACTACTAGTCAAATAAGAACGGTCTAAAAGACTATATATCCTAGAACCGCAACTAGAGTTGGTTCGCGGAACCATACATAAAAATTATATCTTCTACTACACAACTCCAAATCAAGATCCGTAAAAAGATTTAGAAACTAGACATCAAGACCTTTCCATCGATATAAGATTCAACATGTAAGTCATGAGAGAGAATCCTGGAATTACCCTTAGTGTGCTTTTCTTACAATTCCAATCATTCTTACCAAATTAACCATATCTTCACTTTATAACTTTTTTTTAGCCAGAAAAGAGGATTTGCATAGATTAAAGACAGTACCTAAGTTTCATTACATTGATAACGAAAAGCAGAATGAGGACATTAAAGCAGAATGAGGCAAGCCTGCACCCGTTAGCTTTTTCCAAAAGTAAAAGACTCATTTAGAGCTCGTCTAACATCGTTTTCGTTTCCTGTTTTCTGTTGCCAATTTTCTGTTTTTGGAAACAAAACAGTGAAAACATGTTTGACATGCTGTTTCTGTTTTCAAAAATTTTGGAAACAGAAGCAGTGTTTTGGAGAAAAGTGGAAGCAAGAATTTTGCGTTTTCATGTTTTTCCAAAACACAGAAGCACAATGATGAATAGTAACTTACATGCTTTTTAACAATTTTTTTCAAACTTGTATATCCAAACATGTTTTTATTTAAAAACATACAACCAAATTGTATATCCAAACATGTTTTTGTTTTCAAAAATTGACAGCGCAACAAAAACAAAACGAAACAAAAACAGAAAAACGAAAATGATGCCAAACGACCTCTTAATATTTGATTAAATATGTTATTTTAACTTCTTATGACAATTATACCCTTTTATTTCTTTATGTTAAACAATTAGATTCTTTTTATAAAAAATCTAAACTTTTTTTGCTTAAAAGTAATTTTTAATATTTTATTTTGTTGTAAAATAGGATATGATTTTTAGGTTTAGTCTCAAATTAATTAAATGAAAGAAATTATAGGGTTGGTCATTTTTTGAAATATTTATAGGACTAGGGTTTTATATTTTTTGAAAGTAGGCATCAAGCACTACTTTACAAGTCACCCCTCCATTCAATGACATGAAATCTAACCAGCTCTGATGTCACATGTAAATTAATCTTAAGACATAAGAACATAAAGGATCTTTATAGGATCATGAATAAATAATTCTAAGAACGTAAAGGTTTAGACATATCTGATGCGGAATTTGGTTGAGCCATGAGCATAAACTTGAAGAGAATAAATTGATTTCTTCCTCTTGACTCTTATTTAATTTTACGGTATTTCTTTCTGATGGAAATAACTTAATTTGTGTTTTGCCGTAAAACCTAATGAGTAAAGGAGGACCAATTTATATATGTAGTCATTTAATCTGGTACGTCCATCAAATAGCCAATTGAACGGTAGAGATTTATTTGACTATTAAATGTATTAAATATCTCTCAATTAACATAATTAGGTAGATTTGATTTAACCCACTATAATGTTGATCAATCATATAATTACCCAATTTATGAAATTGACAGATTTGATATGGGCCACATTAATATGGTGAATTTCTAACATATCTTCCTTACACATATATATGTATCTTTGGCTCGTGAGTTTGATTTACATTTGTAGTTGTTGGATGTTACAATTTGGAATTGGAGGACAAGGAATGGATATCAAAGACAGGATCCTTATGTCTGCCTTGAATGGAATTGCACAGTAAATTTGGTCCTATATATAATCTGTTTGGAAGAGTCAAAACTTAGACTAGAGTATGGTGTCTGAATATGTACAGAGTACAACAAGGTTCCAAACCATGCAATAGGAAAAAGTTGGCCTTTTTAAATAGAAACAAGGATAATGAGACTGCAGGATTTGATGCATTCTTGCCCCTATATGATTTAAGGTAATATGACTACAAGTGAAGAGGATTGAATAAAGGAAGCTAATCAATATTTGCATATAATTAAGGCCATTTATCTGGTTCTTGCAGACTTATTTAATAGGGCCATTTTTAACAGACTTTACTCTAAAATCATGGCAAATCACCCGATTGAAGAGCATGTTGATTGATTACTAAAAAGGTTTCCATCTCAAAATTCATGAACTTTGGTCACTCTCAAAAATAAAATGCCTTTCTTGAGCACAAGTTGATTGCTGCTCTGTATTCTTGAGCACAAGTTGCATCTTATGTTAGAAGCAGCATAATTGTAACATTTTTTTCCCTTTTTTAGATCTATCAAACCGGTTTTTGATGGCGAACAGAGTGAAAAGCCTTAATTAAGCCACAAAATTCTTGAAGAGTTTCGTATCAGATTAAAGTCTGCATATTAAAGCTAGAAGTGATTTCCCTTTAAAATGCTTGATACTCCATGGCTCTGGGCTTTCTTCTGTTCTATTTGAGTGGAAAAAAAATAAAATAAAATTGATGAATACAAATAGGGTTTTGCTTTCTTTGTGAAAAAAAATACAAATAGGGATTGATCGTGGAAGGAGAAAAGTAATTACAATTTCCTTCTTATTAATTTTGTTAAGTATGATTTTTTACCAAATGATAATTCTTATCTTCATTAGACCAATTAATAAATATTGTTGATGGAGTACCCCTTTTTTAAATTTTCCCCAAATGAAAACAATCGAAGCTAATAAATGATCCGGAAGAAAAAAAAAAAAAGGCATATACAGATTTAATTTCAATATAATTTCCATCTTAATTATTAGGGAGATAATTGGTGGTAGCAAATCAAAACAATCGAAGCTAATAAATGATCCGGGAAAAAAAAAGCAGATATATATACAGATTTAAATTCAATACTATAATTTCCAATCAAATTAGGAAAGGAAGTCCCTATGGAATTGGGATTTGGGACTTACTTTGAAAGTCAAGATCGACCTTTGGCCTATGGAAGTGTGAAGTGAAACTATTTTGTGTCCTACTAGGATTAGGAGATCTAGGGTTCATCATGTCTGCTATATATACTCCATAAAACCCAATATTCCCTCACGTTAAAAGAAAAAAAAAAAAACCAATATCCCCAATATTCAGAATTAGAGTAAAGTTACCAGGCAGAAAAGAATCGCAAAACCAAAACTTAGAAAGATGTCGAAGGAGTTTCGAGAATGGGCTGCTCTGCCATGTGATCTTTTAGGAGACATCGTTAGCGAAACTGACGTATTAATCGACGATTATATTCGAGCGGCAGCGGTGTGTAGATCTTGGCAAGCTTGTCTCAAACAACCTAAATTTCCCGTTTGTTTGATGCTAACCGAAGACGAAGACGAAGACAACAACATGCGATGCTTTTGCACTGCCTCGGAAGACAAAGTCATGGAGCGTGAGTTACCGGAGCTTCGTTGGAGGCGGTGTTGGGGCACTCCTTTCGGCTGGTTAGTTACATTCGGTCTTGATCTCCAAATTCAATTGTTTAATCCTTTATCCAGAGCCTGTGTTTCGCTTCCTCCAAAGCCCACCTTGAACCCCTTCCATTATGACGATGGCTTAGGCGATCCAACTCCCGAAGGATTCCGTAGATTTTTTCTACATAAGTTTGCATTCTCATCGAGTGATCCTACCTCCCCTGATTTTGTGGTAATGGCAATTTATACATGTAGACAAGCATTGTTAGGTTTTGCAAAGCCAGGGGATCAAGCATGGACTACAATCGGCGATGCTAATGATGCCTTAGCATGTTACGATGTTACCTATTTCGATGGTAGTTTCTTTGCTGTATGTTGCGACGGAGTGCTTGTTAAATGTCAAGACTTGGATGGACCTAGGCCCAGATTTGTAGAATTCGCCGAATCGCCTCGTTATGAAAGGGATCATCTTCATTCCCAAAATTATATTGTTGATTTGAACGGTCATCTTTGTATGATATTGCGGATGATTGGCATATTCGAAGATGTTAAGGCTGAGGAGATCGAAAATGATGAGGCTGAGGAGATCGAAAATGATGAGTGTTGGAATGAAACGGTGGAATTTGTAATTTTCAAGCTAGATATGCAGAGCAGGAATTGGGAGAGAATGGTGTCATTGGGTGACCGGTGTTTGTTTCTTGGGAATTGCTGCACCTTCTCTGTCTTGGCAACTCACTACCCTGGATGCACCCCCAACCACATCTACTATAGTGATGACGATTATCTTTATTATGAAAAGAGGGGAGGCTATGATACAGGCATCTACAATTTTGATTTTGATTTTGATGTTGATGATGAGGAGGAGAAGAGGAGGCTTCTTCTTCCTCAATATGAGTATGAGGAGGAGTCAGATGGATTTCGTTCCAAATTCTGCCCACCACTTTGGATCCTTCCTAGTTCTCATTAGTTAATATTTTTTTTATTTATTGTTTGAGGTCGAATTATATTGTCTGTCGTTAATTGTTAATTTGTACTCCATTTGCGAAGAAATCTTATTTACTATTGTGGTTGAGAAATGCTATTATATATATAGAAAATTTGCTTTTCAATATTTAATCCCTTCCAATCTGGCTTCAAGATTTCTAATTAGATTGGCTAATTGATTCATGTAAAATTCACATGCATTAGTTCCACCAAAACTTAAAGTAGCATTTGTATTGAGGTGATTTCCTCAAATTTTTAAAAGCTCTTCATTTATCAGACAATTATTTATAGATGAAATTCTGCTGGCATAAATACCATTTTGCATCCTTAAGTTTGTATGGACTGTCACTTTGCATCCAACTTTTTTATTTGGACCAAAACGCACTCTAAAATTTTATTTTTGTACCACTTTGCACCCTCCATCACAAAGATGCGTTTGACATGACATGCCATGTGGACAAAATGACACGTGGCACGTATCCTTTTGTGTGCCACGTGTCATTTTTGGTACATGTGGCATGCCACGTGTCACTTTTTGGTACATGTGGCGTGACACGTGTCTTGTGCACGTGGCATATTGCCACGTGTCATTTTGGTACATGTGGCATGCCACGTGTCACGTGTCACTTTTTGGTACATGTGGCGTGACACGTGTCACCTTTTGATACACGTGACGTGCCACATGTCACTTTTTTGTACACGTGGCCACGTTGGACACCATGATAGAGTCATTTGTCCTACCGTAACGGAGGGTGCAAAGTGGCACAAAAATAAAACTTTAGAGTGTGTTTTGGTCGAAATAAAAAAATTGGGTGCAAAGTGGCAATCCGTACAAACTTAAGATTACATTTATGCCTTTTAGAAGTTTCTGATTTGCCACATACTAGGCAAAGATGTCCCCAGACAACTATATTAGTAGATTCAATAAAAATGTTTTGAATAGTTGTTTCTCATGTCTATATCCTATGTAGGTGTCAGACTCAGACACATTAATTTGTTTCCCACTTCTAATGTTTTATCTATATCCATGAGTCCTTTGTATATGTCCCCAAAAATGCAAATTTTGTGCCCATGGTGTTGTGTGAAATAATGATGCAGGTTAATTGAACAATGAGTGGAAATAAACTTCTTCGATCTAGGCAATAACCTTTCTACTTAATATGCAGGTTGCTACTGCTTTTCTTCCTCCTAGATGCTAATTTTCTCTGATATTACAAGTTGTATCTTATTTTTGGTTTTCTGGAAAAAATTTTGTTATTATCGAATGGTAAAACATTGGATGTTGTTGCATTTCCCTCTCTTTTCTTAGTTTATGGACTACTTACCTAGATTGAGATAATGACCAATTAGATGTTGAAATAACCTTTTTTGTGTGCTTCAGGGTATGCTTTGGCACTGGATATGACTGCAATGGGAACCCAGATCCGTTGCAAAGGTACAGTTTTGATTCATATTAGCTGTCATGTGCTTTCTATTTTAAATGCATTTGTATTCGACGAGAGAACTTGGATATCCTTGTGTGTTCTCCAATTTCATTTTCGTGGCTATATAATTCACTTGATGATAGGACCATCACATCCAGCCTAGATTAAATGCAAAATGTTCTTTGAAATCCATTCTTGACAAGGAGTGTTTGCAATTGAAATTGTGTTTGGAAATGTGACAATTGTGCTTTGAGATGACTTTAGTGCAGTGTTTTGCTACTTCCTTACAGGATTGAAGGAAGGAAGGAAGAATGCTCATAGGCTAAACCATCTACTTTTATAACTGTATTTACTCCTGGAGCACAATTCTTATATTTCACATGCTCTTTCATCATTTTAGCATTCTGCACTTCTTATTATTGGATGTTATGTTATTCTTAATCAATCCATTGACCCTCATAAAGGACTTGGAGGCCACTGATTTGGTTATGTAGAAGCAGAGTCAAGAAGCCTGGAATGGTATCCTTGCTTGCTCCTAAAGTCAGTTCTGGCTGGGGGCAAGCTGGACAAGGGTACCCTCTTGGAGCCCGGCTCTGATAACAACTGAAACAAAGTTTCTCCTAATTTTCTGATGTACGTAACATACTCTATTGTCGATTTTCTGCACATTTATAACAAATAGTACAATAACCGGCTGCTTAAACATTTCAGCATCTCTTTCTGCCAAAAAAAAACATTTCAGCATCTCTAGCAAATAGTTTTCCAAGATTGCTAACAAATTAGATTATTTACCTGAATGCCACTGGCAATTCCTCAGGGGAAAGATCGACAGCAAGCGTAGAAATGGTCAGTGTGTCCCTTCAACTATCAGTTTGTGACTGATATAGATCATAATTGGTCTTGTATTTCACTTTCTTCATGGTGTCACGTACAGCTATATATAGAATTCTTTCTTCAGTTCCACATCTTGTTTGTTAAACATACCTATTCCATCAACAATAGCTTTAGCAAGTTCATTATCTGCGCCATTGATCTCTCTTGAAATAGGACTAATCTGCCATATAATAGTATTGGAGGAGTCACTCTCGTCTCTCTATTAAGAGACCATGAGTAGAAATCCATTTAGATGGAACTGAAATTCACCATTGCTTCTCAGCCTTATTAGATTCAGCAGTAGCAATAGACACTAGCAAATTATGAAAAGGAAAACCCAAAAATCAAAACAGAAATATTTTGGAAGTTAAACAAACAATAATGTGCTAACATATATAGTTTAATAATACTTACTAATTCAGTAATTTCATCTATCCTTGAAATTGTGAATTTGAAGATGTAATGATCTCATGAGAAGGCATTCAATATTCTGTCAAATGTTAATGGAAAACAAATTAGGAAATAACTACAACATAACTTGCACAGTTAATTGATCACCAAAATACATTCAAAAAGCAACAATTATTATGATTATTATGTTGAATTTCAGAGGAGACAACATAGTAAAAACAAGAGAAATTTAGACAAGTACAAATACCTCCGCACCCACGTGTATTTCTTTTAAATATTCCCTCTTTTTGAGTCCAGCAGCAGGATTTTCAGGAGGAATAGAGGCTTCAACAGAGCTATCAGCTTCAATTTGCTTTTCAAGATTTTCACATAATTTCCTAGTAGACATTGTGCCTCTTCTGTTTCAAGAGGTAACTGATTAGACACCAATATTTTAGCACCTTCTCTTCGCAATATTCCAGGATTGATGAAAGAACTAGATAACATGTCCCGTTCCTTTTGTGAATTCATTATTCAACTTGTTTAGGAGGAGATCTTGTTAGTTTTTTGTTAGATGAACATCTTGTAGCAGTTGTTGTAGCCACTAGCAGTGTACAATTATCACCTGTACGTATCATGCTCTACGAGACAACCTTTTCTATTGGAAGTTTCCATGGATGTCTCTTTGCCAGATGTAGATAATGGTGAAAACGGCTTTTCTTCGGAACTCTTCTCAACTTTCAGTGACTCGTGATCATTTCCAGAAGCACCTATTTTTTTTTTTTTAATCAAATAATCATTTTCATTAATCAATCTTACTACTATATTATAATATATATATAAAATCATGAACTCAAAAATTCTAATTGGGAAATTTCATAAATACCCTTAATATTATAGTGTAATAATTTTTTACTAAGTATTCTTTTTAGTCATTTAACTTTTTTTATTCTTTTGAGATGATTAATTCAAATTTTTTTATTAATTATGGAAAGATATTGTAAATCCAATATTTAAATTTTTCATGATATGGAAAGATATTAATAATTCACTATAATTGTAATTAATAATTTACTTTTAATAATTATTTTTAAATTATAATATTATTTTTAAACTTTTTGTTTTAATTATGTAAAGATGTTGTAAATACAAAATATAATTATGATAATTTACTCCCCATAATTATTTGGAATACTTTTTATTTATAATTTATATTTATTTGATTTAAACAAATTATGGGCATTAAGGAAAAAATTAGTTCACTACTTTATATGTTTAAAAAAATTGGTCTTATGCCAAGGTTGTCAAGATAAAGTTTCCTATACCAAGGAAAAAAAATTGCTGATTTACTTTCGTTTGGCAAGTTTCCCATGATTTTTCAAAGCAGTGCTTCAGTATTCTTTCCAAAAAAAAAATGGTCTAATACTTTACATCATCTAACCAAATCTCAGTAACATTGGATTTAATAAATTTTTTTTACAAGCATCTGAATCTTGTTTCGATTTAATTAAAATTAATTTAGAAAAAATAAGAAATACGATATTAAAAGCGTAAAAAGCCTCTAATCTTTTTGGCATTGAATTATATATTTTTATGAGTATTTTAGCTAAAAATTGATAAGAAATCTTTCGTATCAATTTTTACAAAATTTTAGCCGAAATCGTGTACTAACAAACCATCACGGATGGTGCCAAAAAAAAAACAAACAAACCATCACGGTTTTTGGCTAAAAACGAGTTTCGGGGACCCGGCTCAATTTTGCATGATTTTTGGCTCTGAGACTACTTGAAATATCTATATTCATCTAATCAAATCTCAGTCACATTGGATTTAAGGATTTGTTTTTACGAGCATATGAATCTTCTTTTGATTTAATTAGAAATTAATTTGGAAAAAATAGGAAAACAATATTAGAAACGTCAAAAGCCCTTCAAGCATTTCATGTATAGAAACTTACATGAACAATACTAAGCTTCTTAACATACTTGTAGGTCATCCCAACAATGGAAGCAAACTTCATCATGGCATCTTAAATGAAGGAAGAGTGTCAGATAATCTTTAACTTTGATATAATTAACAAATAATCCGAAAGAAAGGTGGAATAAATAATAGAGGGGAAGAAAACATGGGATTGGGAAACACCAGTAACCCAAAGCCTCCAACCCTTCAACAAGTTTGGGAAGATCTGAATAAAACTTGGCCTAAAGACAAAAACCCTAAAAATTACATTCTCGCAAGAGAGGAAAGAGAAAGAGGGGAAAGAATTTGAGAAACGTAAAGTTATTACCTCAACGTGGTTGGCCACGAATTTCTTCTTTGTGCAGAATATGTGCTGCCTTGGTTTGAAATATGATCTTACAATCTTCACAGAATCCTCCATCTTTATGGACACTTTTAACGTGATCTTTGAGTCCTTCCAACCAAAAACTTTCAGATTTGCAGACATTACAACAATATTTTAACTTGTTTTTCTTTCGGATTGTGGACCCACTACCCATTCTACATACCAACAGTCGGTTAGAGATAGAACATAAGCACAAGAGTGAAGAAGAAAATCGTATCTACTACTTACCCATAAAAAACTGAGTTCGTTCATTTGGAGAGAAGTTGAGCAGAGTAAAGTTCAAGTTCAGCAAAGGAAAATGGGTTTTCTTGTAAACCAAACAAATTTTTTCTTTGAAGAGAAAGGGTTTAGTCGGTCGGTACTTATATATTCAACCCACCCAAAACGACATCGCTCTTTGAAAACAATGTCGTTTTCCAGTTTGCGATTTTTTTTCCTCCCGATGAGTTGAAATTGCTATTTAAATTTGAAAATTTCTTCGTCGACTCTGCAAGTTTTGGTGGTTTCCATACCAAAAATCTTCAACGCACTTTTCTTCCCCTTCAGTTTTAGTTTTAGGTTTAGCTCAGTTTTTTAATCCCAATTGTTTTCAATTTAGTTCAAGCATGGCGCTTCTTCCAAAACTAATTAGGAATTTGGTCAAAATCCTAACATTTATTTAATTAATTCATTGGTGGCTACAAAGAAAAACTTTTACAAAATCACCAATTTATTAAACTAAAATTAAATTCAACGGCAAATTTTATATTTTAAGTAGTTAATTGTTATAAAATTATTCTATTTGGGAAATTGGCTACATGCACTATTCGTAATTGGAAGCTAGGCAAAGTTAGACATGTCTTCCATGTACTTAACAAAAATAAGAAACATCAATGTGAATTAGATTGATAATTGATATAATAAGACTTAAATTTTCTTTCATTTTTTTCGTTTAGATTTTTCGACATGTCTATTAATTTGCTGTAAGAAAGTCTTAATTGAATATTCTTTTTTGTAATTAAGTCTATTAGGGATTGAACCCTAACCACTATAACTAAAGAGTCCAATCTACCATTCACCAAGAGAGAGAGAGAGAGAGAGTCCAATCTACCACCAAGCTCTAATTGATTTTTGTGTGTGTGTATGGCCCTAAATGATTTTATGGTTCATCACAAGCATTCATCACAAATTGATTTTAATTACTCCTATATTTTTTTTATTTTCTATTTATCAAATATTTTACTCATCAGCTTTCAAAAAAAATTTACTTATTATTATTTATAACTTTGCTTTTTCTTTTTTACTGTGTGGTTGAGGATTGTGAAGTAATATGTCTCACATTGCAACAAATAAAACAACTAATTCATGATCCCACACAACAACACCACTTTAGAATAAGGTTTAGGCCTTTCTTACCCTTTTGAAGATTTTGTTTTTTCTTTATATTACTTAATCTTAGTTTAATAATGGAAGTCAAGGACCTCCCCAATTGTAAATAAAGTTATACTATATTTTATATTTTCCAAATATGAATAATAAATAATAATAATACTATTAATAAGAAGGCTTAATAAAAAATTGGTCACTGAACTTTCGATCAATGGTCAAATAAGTCCATGGACTTCAATTTTGGCCAACTAATTGAACTACAATTTTGACCAAATCAACTTTTTTCAGACAGTTCCCTAACGGCGCCATCAAACAATGTCACGTCATCACGATGTGGCTAAAAATGCCATGTCAGTAAAAGGAAAAATTTCAGAAAAATATTTCAAAAATTTTAGAAATAAAAAATAGTGACTTTTATCTTAAATCTCCCCCCCCCCCCCCCACCATGTTTTTGAAAATTTTTGAATTTTTTTTTTTGAAAATTTCCTTTGCTGACGTGACATTTTTAGCCACATGTAGCGATAATGTGGCACTATTTGATAGAGTCGTTAAGGAACCGTTTGAAAAGGGTTGATTTGGCTAAAATTGGTAGTTCAAGGGTTTATTTGCACAAAATTGAAGTTCAAGGGCTTATTTGACTGTTGACGGAAAGTTCAGGGGCCAATTTTATTCCATTAAGCCTTAATAAGAAGTATGAAATGCTGCAAGCATAACTTTTTTTGGTAAATTTTGATCCTTAGGTTTAAATTTTGACACTTAACTACTATTAAGGATTTGATAACGGAAACTAAACTCAATCTCAAAATTTAAACCTTAAGGTTCATATTTGTTCACTTAAAACCATATGTGGTATATATATGTAATTTACCCTTTTTAAAGTATAATTAATATTCTAAAATTAAATTATTAAGAAACCTTATAATTAAATGAATGAGATTATTATATTAAGAATTTTTTTAAGGGGTACAAGTAAATTTAGAAAACAAATAAGCCAAGAACCAAAAATTAGAAAGCATAGCTTTTTACAATTGCACGAAGCTTGAAAGCATATCAAAGATAGAATTATAGCAAAACTTTGAAGATGTTCAAAGGAGAAAGTCGAGGTAGGAAGGTATGAACTGGAAGAAGTAGGAAAATCCACCAAAAGATGATCTAATTCACATGTTTTCCACAATAAACAGTGAAGAAGATGTAATGACGCAATTGACACAACATAAAAATCAACCTGACAATCAAACCAAAATTACATGGGAAGATTATCAAAATTTCATACAATGGTTACCAAAATTTCATATGAAGATTATCAAAATATCATAGTGTACTTATCAAAACTTCATACAAATCTTACCAAAATTTCATAAAAAGTTTATCAGAATTTCTTAGGGAGGTCAAAAAAATTTCATACGAAAGTTATCGAAATTTTATAGTATGGTTATCAAAATTTCATAAGGTTAACAAAATTTCATAGGGACTAAATTTATCAAAATTTGTGCCTATCCAAATTTTCTAGGGATGTTAACGAAATTTTATAGGGAGGTTATGAAAATTTTATGGAGAAATTATCAAAATTACATAGAGGATATCACAGTCTCATTCTTATAGGGACCAATTTTAATTTTATAGTATGATTATCAAAATTTCACACTGAGGTTATCAAAATGTCATAATATTGCAAATTTGATAACCTCATTTATTCCGAGCCAAAAAAAAAAGATAACCTCATTTATTGATTAAATTGTTACCAAAATTACTTATCATTAGCTGTTATTGGATTTGTTGGTATAAATAATTTTTCATAACTATATAGCATTTTAGATAACTATGTATTATAAATTTGATAGCATCCATTGTTGATGAAATTGTTAACTAACGAAAATTTATTGTATTTTTTGGTTCACATGTAGTTTTTTTATAATATATAACACTTTTCAACAACTAATTACTGTAAATTTGATAACTTCTATTATTGAGAAAATGGCTAGTAAAATTTACTTATAACGAAAAAATTGATGAGTTTATTCTCAATAACTTTTAGGAATTTGGACAAATTTAATTTTTTCAAAAAGTTAACAAAAAGATTATATTACACATGTAACTTAAAATGAGTTTCCACCAAACTTCAATCTCACGTGTGAAACACGTACTAGTAATCAAAGATTACAAACGTCGGAAGGAATAGTCCCGCACCACACGATTATCTAGCTCAATCTTAGCTATAGAATGTGCTAATACATTGGCTTCTCTATTTACAAATTGAAACATACATAAATCAAATAGGTTGCCAAATCTCTAATTTCATCTATAACTACCAATATACTAAATATACAAACAAATAAATTACAAAGAAAACTCACACAAATAAATAAATTACAAAGAAAACTCACACTTCGTGAGAGTAGAACCCAAGACCTCATGGTCCAGGTATACTGAAATTAAGAGTCCAACACTCTACCAACAGACCAAATGCCCGATGGCCAGAAGCACCTAGTTAAGTGTTACGAATGAAGGAAATTTAGGGAGAAAGAAAAATAGATGGACAGATCAGAGGAAGAAGATAATAGAAAATTTAGGAGAGAAAAAATTACTTCTTGTTACATTGCCAAGCCATAGAGATATGTTTACAAGTTACTTCCTAAAATTAAGCTACTACTAAGAGACATGCTAAAACCAACTCCAAAGAGAAATAACTGAATTAAAACAACTAAATGGAAATTAACTAGTTATAAGAGTCTGAATGGAAATTAACTTCTTATCCAGCAGTTGAGTTTGTATCATTCTTAAAATTAATTAAGCCACTACTAAGAGACATGCTAAAACCAACTATAAAGAGAAATAACTGAATTAAAACAACTAAATGAAAATTAACTAATTATAAGAGTCTGAATGGAAATTAACTTCTTATCCAGCAGTTGAGTTTGTATCATTAAGCATCCCAAGAAAGAAAGAAAGAAAGAAAAGGGGGGTATATTGTTTATAATAATAGCAACACATTAAAGGAAGTAGTAGATGAGGTGAGGGGATATAGCCTAGGAAATAAAGCAAAACTTACAGTAGTAATCAACTGAGCATATATTTTGTTCATGCCCGTTTGGAAGGGGTATATGGGAGTGTATTAGCCGATGCTGGTATTGTGCTTGATGACTCCCAATTGTTTGGTGATTGGTTGTTCTCAAATGGTACTAATCAATTTAAGGTACGTGATGATTTTTATTGGCATTCCTTTTTTCCTCTCTTGCTTTAGGGTTTGTGGAAAGCTCGAAATGAGCTTGTTTTTAATGAGAAGGCTCCAGTAGTGAAGCTCACAAAGGAGGCTGGCCAAGTGTTTTTTTCCTAATAAGGTTTTGGCTGGTGCCTCGGGACAGTTAGTTAAATGGCTTCACCCTCCTGATGGTTGTTTCTTGTTAAATTCGGATGGCTCTCGTCGGCATACGGATAATCATGCTTCAGCAGGAGGACTTATTCGATATGCCTCTGGCAATTGGATAACAGGATTTATGGTAAATATTGGTGTTACAAGCAGCTTGGAAGCAGAACTATGGGGAGTACGTCAAGGTTTATTGCTTGCGAAGGAGTGGGGTTGTGCCCCTTTGATAGTGGAATTGGATGCAGTGGTGGTGGTACATTTTCTACAACATCATAAGATTGATACACATCCTTGTTATACCCTAGTGTGTGATTGTTTGGAACTTATTAAGGGTGATTAGATTATGGAGGTTCGTCATATTCTTCGGGAGGGCAATAGGTGCGCAGATCGCTTGGCATTGTTGATACATGAGGCAGATTATGGAGTTACGGTGTGCATTGAGCCGCCTGATCAGATCCTACCATTGCTAAATGACGACCGGATCGGAGTTGGCATTCTGAGACCGTAGTCCTTACCACCACTCTTTACTTTCTCAGACTTTTGTAGCAAAAAATCATTCGTTATCTCGGTCAAAAAGGGGAGCATTCTTTTCTAACTGAAACAGCTAGGAATTTTGGATATATGTATTAAAATATAAATAAAAATTTTACGTTTAGTTTTTTTTTCATTTGACAAAAATGTATTTATATATCAAGTTTTTAACTAAAATCAGAAAACTATATAATAGAAAATACATAATATGAATATTAATATAGAAAATATCTTATAATACTATTATGGAAAAATTTCAAAAAGGGGTGGTTTATTAGGAATATTTATTCATTGGTACCATGAAAATAAATAATTATTAATAATTAAAATAAACGGAATGTGAGATTATTTAACTAATTTTTTTTACCTGAAATAATAATTAAAAAATAAATAAGATTAAAATAGTCATTTCAATCAAAATAAGTTTCATTTCTTTCATATTTCTTGTGTACAATGGAAGAATTAATTCTTTTCCTTTCAAAAATGGGGTATGATAGAGAAAATGTTATTTCCTTTCTCTTCCTCTCTATTTTCTTTACCTTTCTTTTCCTTTCTATTTCTTTCCTCTCTACCAAGCAGAGTACTCTTAGACTAGCATGTCCACATGACAAGAGCAGAAGCAACAAATCAATTATAGCTTTCACCCCTTGTATTCAATTCTTAGTGGTTTATAAGTAGAATTTAAAGTGTTTCTTGTAAATTTCAAAGTCTCAGCCCCATCTTGTTTCAATCTTGGGAGCCGACTATTATTCAATATATATATATATATATATATATATATATATATATATATATATAGTAAGTATATTTACACTTTGCCTATAATAAATGGTAACAGTAATGTGTCCTCTTTTAATCTTTTAAAATATGATGTCAATGTGGGTTATTAATTCTATAAAATATTTTGCAAGAAATTTATTTACAAGAGCATAATGAAGTTGCTTGGTGGCTTGGTGCTACTCTTTCTCATATGGCAACTTGAGCTGCTGCTAGCCTCGCAATAGGAACCCTGAAATTTTTGAAGGAAAGTTCTATATAATTAGGAATATAATCCAATTTCATATTCATTAAGTATTATGCTAATTCCCTAAAAAAAAGTATATATGCTAATTGAATTAATGTGATTTCAAGAAATAAAGAAGAATATTTTTTTGGTGCGAAATAAAGAAGAATTTTACCTAAATGGAGAACATGAAACATAGTCCAAACCAGCTTCGGCAAAGAATGCGACGGACGAAGGTTCCCCACCATGCTCTCCACAAATTCCAACCTGTTCATGTTTCATTATTATCATATCATTCCCAAAAGGAAAATTTTTGAAATCAGTACCTGAAAACCCGGTGAATGACTTTTTTCCCCTTAAAGAATAGGTATTTGGAGTTTGGACATTTTGCCCCTTAAAGTATTATTCCGGACATTTTGATCCCTAACTTTTATTTTGAGGCTCTATTGCCCTTTTCATCAAAGGAATGACTAATGATACTGATTTGATCATGCCACGTCAACACTGAATGACATGTGGACTTGTCACATGTGATAAATCAGTGACAAATGGCCTTTGAAAATTTTGTCATTTTGCCCCTTTTTAACTTTTAAAATTTTGTCACTTTACCCCCTACTCTATCACACATGGTCAGTCCACGTGTTACTCGGTGCTGAGGTGGTATGTACACATCAGCACCATTAGTCATTTATCGACAAAAGGGGCAATGTAATCTCGAAATAAAAGTTCAAGAAGCAAAATGTGCACAATAATACTTTAAGGGGTAAAATGTACAAACTCCTATACTTTAAGGGGGGGAAATGTCATTTAACTCGGGAAAGACTGATGAAGGGTGATTTCAATAGCTTGAAATTTAAAATTTGCAAGTACTTGCCTTCAAGCTAGGCCTTGCACCACGACCCTTTTCCGTAGCAATTTTAATGAGTTGGCCTACACCTTTCTGATCAAGTACCTGTCCATCAATACATTTACCCATTGTTAATTAGCATAGAAGCATTATATATGAAATTACCTTGTTGATTAATTTCAAATGATAATAATTGGGAATATGCAATTGACTAATTACCTCAAATGGATCATTTTGAAGAATGCCTTTGGATAAGTATATTGGAAGAAATTTGCCAACATCGTCACGGCTATACCCAAATGTCATTTGTGTAAGATCATTAGTCCCGAAGGAGAAGAACTCTGCTTCCTTTGCAATCTAAAATTACCAAATTGGTAATCTTTATTAACCACAAATTTTCAATATTACGAAGTTGAGGAAAATTAACCATGAGGGGATATATAGTTTGTGTAGCTTACCTCATCGGCAACTAAGGCAGCTCTAGGGATTTCAATCATTGTCCCTACCTTGTAGCTTAAGGAAGAACCCATCTCAGAGAACACTTTCTTTGCAATACTTCGTATTAAACTAACTTGATGACCAAGTTCCTGCAAACTTAATTATAAATTGTTAGTTTTCCGAAAGATCAATGTATGTATGGAACTTTTGAGTGTTCAATTAATCATGAAAAAATGGGGAATAATTAATCAATTTCTACAACATTTCAAGGAACATATGATAAGAAATTAATATTGAAGAGATGGGAAGAAAACAGAATTTGAGGATTCATGCCTGTGGTGTTCCAACAAGGGGAACCATTATTTCAGGAAGAACTTTAACTCCTTGGTTGCTCATGGAGACAGCAGCCTGAAAGATTGCTCGTGCTTGCATCTCAGTTAGTTCAGGGTATGATATTCCCAGCCTGTTGACAAGAGATCAAAATCCATATTAAAGATGAAATGTTTTGAGGATTAGAACTTAGGAATTTAGAATAGGAAGGTAAAAATGAGGTATTAACCTGCACCCACGGAAACCAAGCATGGGATTTACTTCGGATAACTTTTCAATTCTTGAGAAAACTTCTTCTTCAGTCGTGCCGGTCTCTGAGGTTAATTCACTTACTATCTGTTCAAGGTCACCCTCTGGAAGAAATTCATGAAGTGGGGGGTCTAATAATCGGATTGTTACTGGAAGGCCTAAAATTCGAAATGAAACTCACATCAAAAGAGGTTAATCAAGATATAACACATTTAAAAGAACATATAATTAAGATAGGTGAAGTACCATCCATTGCACGAAAAATTCCTTCAAAATCAGACCTCTGATAAGGAAGTAGAAGGTTAAGAGCTGCTTTCCTTTGTTCAAGTGTTACTGCCATTATCATCTTTCTGACTGCTTTTATCCTCTCATCCGAAGCAAAGAACTGAAAAAAGTAGATACATTCTCTATCTGAATTGAATATATATGGAAACTAGCATACTATTTTCAATGCATATAATAAATCTTGAACAAATACATTTAGGAACCATCAATTTCATAAACTTCTGTTAATCATGGACGACCATAGAAAATTTGACTTAATGCTCTTTTTGCTCCCTGAACTTGTATGATTTTGATTTTTGACGTTTTACCTCATAAATTTTAATTTTGGATATTTTGCCCCTTGAACTTGCAATTTGAAGCCATTAGTCCCTCTCAAACAATATTACTAACATGGCATGTCTTGGTTTGACGTGGCATTGCCACGTCTCATTTTGGTCCAACGTGGCACTGTCACATGGCATTTTTGGTCTGACATGGCATTGTCACGTCAACAATACTGTTTGAGAGGGACTAACATGTCCTCATATTGCAAGTTTAGAAGGCAAAAAGTCTCAAATTAAAATTTAGGGGGCAAAAGGTCAATTTTAGAGAAATTTAGGGGAAAAAAAAGGAATCTTAAGTCATAGAACTTTGCCAAGTAAGAAAATAACAAGGCAATGCCAAAATATGGTGAGAGAAAAGTTACCATGTGTTCTGTTCTGCAAAGGCCAATCCCTTGAGCACCATTTTTCCTTGCCGTTAGTGCATCTTCGGGTGTGTCGGCATTTGCCATTACCTATTATAAAAACAAAACACAAGGTTGAATTGGTTAAGAGACTTTCCAAATACTGAAATAATTAAATACCACTAATCATGATTTAAAGGACATATGGAACCTTGAGGCGCCTAATTTCATCAGCCCAAGACATGAAGGTCTCTAAATCACCACTTAATGCTGGAGGAGCTAATGGTTGTTTTCCAAGAATCACTTCACCAGTAGAACCATTGAGTGAAAGCCATTCTCCTTCTTTAATCACAACATCACCAACTGTGAAAACCTGTATAAATAAAGCAATATAAATAGGTTGTCCCCAATTCATGAGAGAAGAAGTTAAGTTACATATTGAGGAATAAGAATAGACTAAAGTTACTTTTTGCTCCCTAAATTTGTTTAAAATTGACCTTTTGTCCTTCTAAACTTGCAATATGAGAACATGTTAGTCCCTTTCAAACGGTATTGTTAATGTGGCAATGCCACATAGAACCAAAAATGCCACATGGCAATGCCACATTGGACCAAAATGCCACGTGATAATGCCACATCAGCAATATTATTTGAGAGGGACTAAAATGCCTTCAAATTGCTAGTTCAAGGGACAAAATGTCCAAAATTAAAGTTTATGGGACAAAATGTCAAAATCATACAAGTTTAGGGGGCAAAAAGGACATTTAAGTCAATAAGAATAAAGTTAATTACCTTCTCGGCATCATTCACACGGATATCAGAACAGCCAGAAACACAACATTTTCCCCATCCACGTGCTACAACAGCTGCATGAGATGTCATTCCACCCCTTGCTGTCAAAATTCCAGTAGCTGCATGCATACCTCCAACATCTTCTGGACTAGTTTCTGTCCTTACCTTTAACCATATCAATTCATAACGGTGTTTAGTTTATGGTAATGTTTTCTAAATAGTAATGTGTTAGATTAGAAAATATTTGAACAAAAATGAGCATACCAAGATGACACTCTTTCCTTGTGCATGCCATTCTTCAGCATCATCAGCACTGAACACAACCTGCCCCACTGCTGCTCCAGGGGAAGCAGGTAAGCCCATTGCTACCACTTCGTCTTTGTACGCAGAAGGATCCTCAAACTAATTAGACAAAACAATACCATTACTCATGTTAAAATGGTATTTTTGTCAATGTCAAATTAGTAAACGGTAATGAAAATGATAGTATAATGATTAGCTGAACTTTCTGCAAACGGGCAAATAAGCACCTGAACTTTAATTTTGACTAATTTCACCCCTAAACTCTTAAATTTGGCCAGATGAACCCTTTTGGATGGCAGCCTAACGAAGCCGTCAAGAAATGCCATGTCAATTTGCCACATGGCTAAAGATGCCATGTCAAAAAAGGTAATTTCTCAGAAAAAGTAAAAAGAATTATTTTTTTAAAAAAAATTATAGTTAATTTGTTATTATGGCTACAATAAAAATTGTAATTTTTTTTACAATTTTTCTATTTTTTTATTTTTACATTTTTTTGAAAAATTACCTTTTTGATTGGCATTTCTTAACGGCCCGTTATGTTTTTGTCCATATAAAGGCTCATTTGGTCAAATTTGGGAGTTCATGGTGGAATTGGTCATAGTTGAAGTTCCATGGACTTATTTGACTATTTGTCAAAATTTCAGGGGTGAAAAGGTACATTAAGCCTATAAGGATTCGGTTAGTGCCTATTTACATCCATTTGTTTCTCTTGTCCCCTGCTTCTAGATTGGTTTTTGTTCCTAGTATATAGTTCATGAATGCAATGCAAAAGTAATCATTTCTAGTCCATATGTCTTAAATTGCATTTGTGCTTCAAGTTTGTTTCCATATAAAAACTAAAAAGCCCTATATCTCCCTTAGGGGTGCAAACGAGCCGAGTTCGAACGAGTTTGAACATGAACTCAGTTATGTTCGCGAACATTTTGTCTTGTTCAAGCTCGGTTCGTGTTCGTTTAAATTTTATGAGACTCGTTCGAGCTCGGCTCGTTTATAAAATGCAATGTTCATGTTCGTTTATGTTCGACTCGGTTAAATGTTTTTGTTTGTGAATAGTGAATAAACGGGTTCATGAACACTAATTGAACACGTTCACGAACATATATTAATTTATCAATAAAATAAAAGTTGTTTATAAACAACTTAGGTAAACAATAAACAAGTAATAACTAAACAAATAAAAAATTAAACGATTTTAAATGGATATAATAATATATTTTTTAATCTTAACCAATCATAAACGAATTTTAAACGAGTATTTAGACGAACAATAAACGAGCTAATAAATGAACATTTATCGAACATGTTCGTGAATATAAACGAACTGAACACTCATTGTTCAAGCTCGGCTCGTTTATTAAACGAACACTAAAATTTTGTTCATAAACGAGCTTTAATCGAGTTTTGTTCACGATCCGTTCATCGAACATCATATTCATTTGCAGCCCTAAATTCTCCCTAAAATTCATATCTAATATTCATACCTGTGGATGAAGAAGTTGGTCAAGATGTTGTGGTTCCACCATTTTGACTGCAGCACGTTTATCAACAAGACCTTCATTTACCATGTCTACAGCAATCTTCACTGCACCTTTACCAGTACGCTTTCCGGACCGACATTGTAGCATCCATAACCTGTTTTCTTGGACAGTGAACTCGATGTCCTGTGTTTATCAAAGGGGATAAGGAGCAAGAACTAAACTTTTGATTGCCATGATATGATATCTATATAATTTACAATAAAAATTTCCACTAAACTTAAATTGGGTATAATTTACAATAAAGAATTTGAATGAAATTACATATACTATGCAATTATAATGTCTTACCATCATATCCTTGTAATGCCGCTCAAGAATCTCACAATTTTGAACAAGCTCTTTATAAGCTTCGGGCATGTAACTTTTCATTGTGTCCAATTCTTCCGGTGTTCTAATTCCAGCAACAACATCCTCCCCCTATTCAGAATCATATATAATTTATCAGTTAGATTCAGAAATTCTCAAAAGAGTGATATATGAATTTTAGCAGTAGTGGGAAAATGACTAAACTACCATTTTTCTCCTTGAACTTGTAGTGTTTGGACGTTTTGCCCTCTAAAATTCAATTTTTGGACATTTTGCCCCTGAACTTCAATTTTGGGACATTTTGCCCCCTCAGCCTAACGGCACCGTCAAGCGCTGATGTGGCGAGCCACGTGGCATAAAAATGCCATGTGGCACTGCCATGTCAGCGGCTTGACCGTGCCACTAGGCTGAGGGGGCAAAATGACCCAAAATTGAAGTTCATGAGATAAAATATCCAAAATTGAAGTTCGGGGGACAAAACTTCCAAACCCTACAAGTTCAATGGGAAAATGGTAGTTTAGTTGATGGAAAATGAGGGAGTTTTGGATAGATAGGTGCTTATAAGGTATATGTTTACAACCTGAGCATTTACTAGGAATTCTCCATAGAGCTTCTTTTCACCGGTGCTTGGATTCCTAGTGAATAAAACCCCTGTCCCTGAAGTATTTCCCATGTTTCCAAACACCATAGTTTGAATATTTACCGCTGTTCCCTTTAAACCAGTAATTTGATTAATGCTTCTATACTTAATGGCCCTTGGACTATCCCATGAATCAAAAACAGCCTTAATTGACAACAATAATTGCTTCTTAGGATCTGCAAATAACAAATAGCAAAGGTCATTAGTCTCAAATTTTTGTGAAGTTCACACTTTTGAGTTTATATATAGAGTTTTGTGAGAAAATATATAAATAGTTGCAAATTTTATATTTGTACCTGAAGGAAACTTTTCACCCTTGGCTTCTATATAAACATTCTTGTATTGTTCTACAAGTTCTTTGAGATCAGTAGCTGTTAGATCAGTGTCAAGTTTAGCTCCTTTTTCTTCCTTCATTTTTTCTAACTTCTCCTCAAACAATGAGTGTGAAATACCCATCACCTGAAAATTTTAACAAATTCCATATTGCATTGAGCAAAAGTCACCTATCAAAATTGTATCAAACACATTGGCACTAAATGAAATATGCTAATGTTACAAAAAGAAACCCATATTATTAGATCATGAAGAAAAATTTACTTACAACATCTCCAAACATATCTAAGAAACGTCTGTAAGAGTCATAAGCGAATCGCTCCCCACTTTTTGCAGCCAAACCAGCAACCACTTCATCATTTAGTCCAAGGTTAAGCACAGTGTCCATCATACCAGGCATTGAGATCTTGATATATGTAAGAAATATCAGTCCAAAATCCAACTTGATGGTTTTAATTAGATTAAAGTCCCTTTTTGCCCCCTAAACTTGTCTAAAATTGATCTTTTACCCCTAAACTTTAATTTGGGACTTTTGCCTCCTAAACTTATAATATGAGGACATGTACTTAGTCCCTTTCAAACGGTATTGCTGATGTGGCAATGCCTCATCTGACCAAAATGCCACGTGGCAAGGCCACGTCAGACTAAGGCGCTGACGTGAGAATGCCACATCAGCAATATTGTTTGAGAGGGACTAAAATGGCTTCAAATTGCAAGTTCAAAGGGGCAAAATGTCCAAAATTAAAGTTTAAGAGGCAAAACATCAAAATCATACATGTTCAGGGGCAAAAGTGCATTAAGTCGTTTTAATTAACACATTTCCTAGAAAATAAGCCTACATAAATGAAGCTTGCAAAATCTCTTACCGCTGCACCAGAACGAACAGATAGAAGGAGTGGCTTTGCAGGGTCACCTAGGGTAGCACCCATATCCTCTTCCACAGTTTTCAAGCCTTCCAATATCTCCTCCCATAGGCCTTCCGGTAGCTTCTTCCCATTTTGTTGATACTCTTGGCATGCTTCTGTTGATATGGTAAGTCCAGGTGGAACTGATAACCCAATGCTTGACATCTCTGCCAAGTTTGCTCCTTTCCCTCCCAACTAAATTAATCACAATCATTATAAGTGTATAAAATAAAGTTGCAATTCTATTTGTTTTATACTTTTACACATTCATGAAGATGCTTACCAGTGACTTCATGCCTTTATGGCCTTCACTCCTTCCTTTGCCAAAAGTAAATACTCTCTGCACATTGAAATGAATAATGTAGTTCTAATGGCAGCTTTGTGTCACATGTTACAACAAGTAACCAAATTTGCAAAAATCATGCATGTATATGTCTTAACATCTCAAACTTCCATGTAAATTGAAATTTAACTCTAATCTTGTTAAATTAAATTGATTACTATTATAGTATCTATAATCTATATACATGCCATTAAACTTGTGGAAAAAGAAGCTCATATAGTCATAGAGCTATGCCACATAAGATTTATGGTTGTTTTGTAATTTATTTAAATTTCATGCTCCTATGGTTAATTTAGGTGTTTTTGGAAAGTCCAAACTTATCTTAAAAGTAAATTAATTTGGCATTTTACAATATAAAAACATCATTTAATGCCATTCTCACTTCAAATATTCAAAAGGCTAAAATGTCAAACAACAGTTACCCCTGCTACCCGCCCACAGGCCCACAACCCAGGTAAAACCCCCAAAACTAGCCCAAGGACCAAAAATGCTGCACCTGGGCCAGGCAAGTAATGGGCCTGTACACTACTGTCAACCCACACTTGCACTACTGGACAAAATCCAGCTGGTCAACCCAATCTTACGTGCACTCTTAATCCTCTAGCGGTCCCCAAATGTATTGGAAATAAAGTCCACACCACACCCCAAGAATGAAGAAAACCTGACAAATTACCCCCCCATAGACATGGAAACCCATTCTTACTACCACCCTGCTTGTTTCAGCTAATTTAATTATCTCAGGTTTCCCAATGATTAAAGTAGTAAAAGCTATGTTATTGGAGTGAAAAAAGAAAAAAAAAAAATAGTGACCTTTTTGCCAAGTTCTAACCTTGTTGAGAGTGGGTGTTGGATCAGAGACAGGGGTAAGGATGGCTTCTGCCCGTGTCTCAAGCCTCCTCTGTTTCGAACCACCGCTCGACACCTTCTTTCCATTGCTTTGGTTGGAATTGGAATTGGAATGATATTGATCATGGCTGATGCACCGAGTTGTAAGGCCAAGACCACGACACCTTGGTGGCACCCTCATCGCACCAAAAAACGATTCTCTATGAAGATCAAGCTGCTGATTATGATGATGATCCATGAACTTTCCCTTCAGTAGTCTCTGCTTATATACATCTGTGGAACTCCTTATAACTATTCCTTTCATTGCTGATGACATCTTCTTCCTTTCAGCTTTTGGATTAAATTGCTGAATACCCTTTTGATCAAATTTCAAGTTAGAATAAGAAAAAAATAATGATACCCAAAGCTTTCAGAAAGTTTAAAAGGATGTATACCTGAGTATTTGAAAGAGAGGGAGTTGTTGAATGTTTGAGGTTGATGATGGAGGAAAGAAAATGGCGGTTGCTGTTTTATTGTTTTTTGGGTTTTGATTTTTAGTTTTTGTAATATAAGTTTCAATCAGGAAGGAAAAAATGAATTGCTATTATTATTTGGATTTGAATGAAGGGAAAAAAATAATGGCTTTGATGAATGGACATGAGTGGATGGAATTATTCGGTTAATAAGCGCTAAGTCATGGCCTAACGGAACTTTAAATCTTATGAATTTCCTAAAACACCCTTGTTGAAAATAGGTTCTCCTATGAGCAAATGCTTCATCTAGACAAGTTGAGTTGATCCAATTTGGTTGAGTTGGTAAGATCTTGTACCTCTATTCGAAAGGTTTAGGGTTCGAGTCTTGTCAATGGTTCTTACAGGTGGATAATCTGTAAGTATCATTGTAAATCTTTTTTAAAACTTGTGGCATGCTTTTTAACTCTGAACTGAGACAGCCTCCCTCACCTAAATTTTTTTTTTTAACTCCATATTCCTTTGATAATGAATTGAATCATGTTTTGACACGTGGCTATGGTGATAGACGTGTCAGTTAATGGTTGGTTATTGATGGACAAAAGGTTATTCATTTGTTGTATTTTCTTTCATGTCATTTTCCCTTTTAGTTTTACAAATTTTGGAAGTATTTCAAAATGGTTAATGGCACGCAAATTAATAAAAAACCCCATCCATCCAATTGCATAGATTAGAAATATGATGATAGTATGATTCTATTCTAGTTCAGAAATGGAGGGTTTGATTTCAATTTCGTTATCTATTTTCTTCACTACTCATATTCATTCACTTGTGAAACTCATCTATATATAAATGTCACATATAACTAAATCAAATTGAAATCATATAGTATCCGAATTTTTATAATCATATTGAATGCGATTAGTTTAAAGTCGAGTTATATTAGATTCCAAACAGAAAGAAAATCGAAATTCCCCTATCACTAATCTCCTTATAGAACACTAAAGTCAATTTCACTCAACAATCTTAAATTTAATAAAAATTCTCGTTTTTTGATAATTTAACATTAATATTTGAAGTTGACTTCAATTTTGGACACATTTAGGATTGAATCAAAGACATGAGGTTGGGAAAATTGAATGAGAAAAATCTAAAGAAATATTGTGTCTTTTACTCTTTAGCAAATATATTTGTCGCTTTTGTCACCTTATATTAACTGTGGAAATAACATGAACATCCATCCCATGCATGAGGAACTACGAATCTCTTTTTTGTGGCATTCAATCATATAGACTTAGATCTTTCTCGATATTTCTTTTTACTTCCTTCTTCTTTGGACCACAATTCAAATACTTACAAAATTGCATGAAGTTATGCTTCATCATTATTCATTATTATTTATTACATCTAATGGTGGGAATCATAAGAGGAAAAAATCAAGAAAAAGCCATAATAAACTTGTAAGGTCAAAGGGATTTCCCAAAAAAAAAAATTCAAGGGAGTTTCCATCTCTCTTTCCATGAAAAATATTCATTAATCAAAATATTCATGAAGGGATGAATATTAAAAGGTTATTACCTAACTAGAAATGTGAAGGTGAAATAAATATCATTAGTGGGACAATTTGGTCATTCTAATACACAAAGCAAATTAGGTTTCCAGTTCCATTTGATCTACTAGTTGTTGAAACTTGTGATTATGAATGGAAGAAAAACCATAACCAAATTAGTGTTACAATTGGGACCCTTTCTTGCTTGTTGTTGTTGTAGTTCTTGAATATACTTTTGACTCCATTCTTGTCATGCCACGTGGCTAAGCCATGGACACAAGAGGAAAACAGCAATCTTGCTCTCTCTTGCCTTATCTCCTTCCGAATACAAGTCCCATTCACCTCTCACTCTCTTTTTCACATGAATTTATGTCTAAATATTGCGGTTAATGGTTATGATCCTATCATGAAAAGCCCTTTTAAGGAAAGTAATCAACTCAAAGTTAATATACAATCCAAATCTTATATCAACACAAAAATCTAATCAATCACTTAAACTCAAGTTGATTTATAATTAATCGTTAAGTTTAAAGTGTGAAAGCCATTTCAAATGCATTTTGATTCATGAATTGGAGAAATGCAGACGAAAAACACAATGCTAATATGAACTAGTTAAGTGAAATGCCTCTAGTACTTGAAGAGTTGGTCTATCGCTGAAAGTATCGATCGATTTAGGATCTAGAAGGCATATATATAAGGAAGGAAGCAAATGAATAAAGAAACAAAGCAATATATATGTATGAACTTCAGCTGCAACTTGAAAGTTGCTTTATTGACTCTTATCTCTGTTGAAAGTGAATATAATATGGGTTAAACTTGTATATCGGTAGTCAGAGCTACCCTTTGGTTGCTTCTGGCTAAGTACTTTGAGCTAATCAACTCTTAAGACCAGTTAAAGAAGGGGGCAATGAAATTGAAGCATCATATCACTGTAGTGAAACTTGATTGTTCTCAACTCTCAAAAGGTGTAACTCAAATGCATTATTCAATTGAAAGGAGTCCCACAAACATTATTCAGAACACTCAACTCACTTCAAAAATAAAATTAAGAGCGAGCATAACGTACAGGAATACGCCGCTGGATGGGACTCCTACAAGAAGGGCAGTCCTTCATCCCTTGTTTCTCATGGAGCTCGTTGCATGTAGTGCAAACAACCTGATGAGCACATGGGATGAAAACCACAGACATCTCTTCCGACAGGCACATCACACACTCACGTTCACGTCTCACACCTCCCGTTCCTGAGAAGTCTTGAATATTTGTCACCACTTCTGAGATATATGGGGTCCAAGACTCCTTCTGAGCCATGCCATTTCTGCCATCTGTCAAACGGCCTGCATAGCTTCCATCAATGCCCCTTCGAAGTGCAGCAATTTTTGATGAGTCTGTCTTCAGTCTCAATTGCGAGATTTCTTTTTCAAGTTTCTGAATATCCTCTTTGTACTTCTGCAAACTGGTTTCTGCTTTCAACTTAATCATGTCCTCCTTTGACTTTGCTGAAGCCTCAATGTGTTCCCTTTCCTTTCTAATTGAACTGGCCTGAGTAAATACTTCTTCCTTTGCCTTCTTTTCCTGTTGCCATCTAGCCTGTGATAGTTTTCCTTTTGAATGAGAACAGGACCATAGCATAATCCATAATTACAAGAAACACCTACTCAGACAAGCAAGGATTCCGTGTTTTTTGAACAAACTAGCAGCATACCTTCAAAGTCCTGATATAAGTGTGGATGTAACCATACAATTGATAGCAGTCAGTTTGAAAACAAATGAAACATTCTCGAAAGCAGCATGACAATTTGTGGAAAAATGTGCAGGGTGCACTGATATGCTATAGGACAACTCCACCAACCAATGTTAGGATACAATATGAATTAGAGAAAGGATGCAGCAAATATTAGTTTCTGTCCAATTTTGTTCAAAAAGTTTAGCATTTGAGTCAGTAATAGATAGTTTGAATTATGTATAACTTTTAAGAAGTATACTATAGATTGGCCCAGAACTATGGAGAAAAATCGGCAACCTATACTTTTCTGGCAAGTCATTGAATAGAATAAAATCTGAAAATGACCACACTCTTCTCCACATTTGCATTACCTTTGACTGGCCAAACAGATCTTTTGTGCACCTTATACGCCCAAGCACAATATAAGCGTTTACCGTATTTATTTGCCATCTGAAATGAGTACCCATTTGTCTGCTGCACTTATATGATGTGAATGGCACACCAACTACATGGAATACATGGCAGCTAGAGAATTCCACGAAAAGAATTTAGATTCAACACTTCCGGTTTGGGGACTTCAGAATCAATGTCAACTCATTATAGCACTTTTGACGACTCAGTCTATGACCTAACTATCTGGAGCAGTTTGGCATCTTGTTTTGACCATTCAAAAAAAGCAACATGCCAAAACATTACAACGTATAATCATGTCAGTTCTCAGCCATGAATTGTATACACCAAGTAATGGACGTTTCACCAAATGTCATATATACAAGGCCAGTGGTCAAAGCTTATTGATATTAATAATTACCTTTTGCATCTATGAGGAGAAAACTAGGGGAGACAAAGGAGAGATAAAGAAATGCTTGGAGAATAGACTTTCTTGAAGACATACCTCAAGCTGTTCCTGGAGAATTTTAGCCTGCTGTACTTCCTGTAGCAGCTGCTCAACCTTGCGCTTTTCAGCCACGAGCTCTTCTTGAAACAATGTTTTCTGCTTCTCCCAAGACTGAACTTTCATCAGTGTTTTCTTCTCCCTCTTTGAGACCTCCTGGCAGCTAGCTGCCGACTCTGCTGCACGTAACTTGGCAGCCTCCATCTCCTGACGCAATGCTGCATTTTCAACCTCAAGCTTGCGAACAGTAGCATTAGCACGTTCCACCTGCCCACTAGCCTTAGTCAAAGCACTCTCCATCTCACAAAGCTTCTTCAAAGTGCTTTCCTCCAAATTAAATTTCTCTTTCTTGAGCCGTTCAACTTCTTCTTTCTCTTGCCTCAAAGTCTTAAGTTCAGCTTTGTCCTTACTTAGTCTACGAGCAGCCTGCATAACCTTTTGATTGGCCCATTCTGTCCATTCCTGGAGCTGATTTTGCAGCTCCCGCACCCTAGGAACCAGCTTGAGAATCATCTCATCCTTCTTATCTTGAGGTACCCACTGCCCCAAGGATTTATCATATGGCAACCCGGCAAAGCTTGAATTAGCAGCCTCAGAATGAGAAACAGGAGGCACTACAATTGAGTTGCTTTTGGTTGGCAGTGAGAGGGAAAGCTCAGTATCAGCAGTTGATAATGCAGGTGGGTTATTGATAGGTGGTAAAGCAGGTGGCATGGTTACTGGAGGTAACGCGGTTGGCATATTGGTCTTAGGCACAGCAGAAACGTTATTACCATTATCTAAGCAAAATGTTGCAGAAGATGAGGGTCCTGAATGAACTGAAACATTGTGACTCCCATTATCTTGAGTGACATCAGCTCCCATTGCCTTAATTTTCAAGGATGCATTTTTAATATTAACAGCTGCAGAGTCAGAGACAGATTTTAGTTTCTTGTCCAAGATTAAACCTCCCAAACCACTCAGTTTAGCTCTAGACGACCCTTTAGATCCATATGTCCTGTAGTTTTTCTCCAGATGAAGTGACTTCTGCCGAAGAATGTATTCTCTCTTCGTAGAGTGAAACTTTCTACTCCCCACAAACTTTTCTTCTAGTGTTGAAGACTGAGACGGTCCTGCAGCACTGAAAGTTTTGTCTGCACTATCAGAAATGGTGTTTGTTCCCTCTTTCTCCGAGACTATACCACTTAGAACAAGAGGATTCTTAGATTTTGCGGTTTTATTCACTCCCACAGACCCTACCTCTGGCAGAGAACTATGAGAACAAGGAATGCAAGGAACAGGTTTACAAGGATTTGGAAGATTCATATCTGAAGTTTTCGCTTCGGTCTTCAACTGGTTAGAAGTAGAAGAACTCCCATTGGAAGCACCATCACTGACGAAACCACTCAATGGGTCACCATCCATTGCACAAGCGTGTGACACGTTCATGTCACAAATCAACAAGCACCACATTGCATCCCCAGTGCTAAAGAAAGGCCGAACCTCTCGAAGAACACAAACAAGTTCAGCTAATATATACTTCTCCAGCTGCTGTAGATCCTCAAAAGGGTGGTCTCTTGAAGAGATATCCTGGCCACTTCTAAGAAACGCTAAGGTATTATCCACTATGTTGGAAACAGTGTCTTTACAACCATAACAAAGGCCAGACCTCAAGACAGCCTTTGTAGCAATTTCTTCTGTGTAACCACAAGCCACAATTTTCTTTATTGCACTCTTGAATATTGCATCCAAATTGTTCAAAACAAGTTCTTCTAGTTGAGCTTCTGTGAGATCACTCCAATCAGCATCTTGGAATTCATCTGATTCTGTTTCTTCTCTAGGCCGGCTTGGCCCAACCTCAGAAGAACCTAACGAGCTAGACAATCCCAGATCAAGTTTTAATCCATCTGAATGATCTTGACTGACACCACACAAGTCGCATGCGCTAGCTTGACCATGGACAGGGGTGATTTCAAACTTCTCAGCACAAAATTCATAACTTGTACACTCATTTTGAGGTGAAGGTATAATCTTATTCGGATCACCTAAAGGAGGATCAGCCCGGAACTTTCTCTTATTCCTGCTGCCTTTTTCTTGAATTGATATTAACGAAGACACTTGACTACTACTACTACTACTACCTTTAAGAACCACTGATGCCATTTTTAAGCTGCATCCAGAAAACAACAATCCAAATACATTCATCAACTCTATCTATCAATCCTGAATTCAAAAATAAAACTACCCAATGACCCATTTTACCAATCCTAACCAAGATTATACTATGAAATCCAAAATTCAATCTTGTAATGATTACTTAATTTAGCTCATTAGATCATTCACTGGCAAACTAAAAATACTAACAACGTCATATAGTGCATTCCAGACAAGGATAAAAGTCATACCTTTATATCTCAAGTATCAAAATTGAAAATACCGAGAATCAAAATTCTGCAACAAAAGAAAAATTGGAAAAAAAAAATCAATCAATTAAAGAAGAAGAGACGACACAATTCCAGAATTAAGTAATCAATGCATTAACATATACCCAGTAAGTAAAAGCGCAAAAAACTTTTATTCAATCAATCAATTTCAATATATAATCTAAAATTTAAAAACAAGTCAATAGATCAAGAAGAAAAATCCAGGAAAAAAAGAATCGATTGAGTCACTGCTGAGGTAATCAAAGATCCTTATATTTGATTCATGATCAGATTTCGATGATCGAAAAACATACCCCGATTAATAAGCTTAATTGTTTGAGCAAAAATCAAAGGTAAGACGAATCTCAGAGCATCGGTAAAATGGAAGAGAAAATATATAAGACGGAGAGCTTCTTTTTTTTTTCGTTTTTCTTTTTTGGCTTGATTTTTGTTTATTTTATTTAATTTATTTTGTGCATTGAACGTCTCTCAGTCACTCTCTAGAAAAATATTTTTGGGTTTGGAGGAATAATACGATTTTTCATTTTTAATTTCTGCAACCATGGTTAGCTATTTCCCTTTTCTAAACTAACCATGGTTAAGAAAAAAATTGGCATGGGTTTGGAATTTTCATTTTTGTTGAAAAAAAGAAGGTATCAATGAAAAGAAAATTAACAATTTTAGCAAAGAATTTCTCTTGTTCGGACAAATAATTAAATTTTGCTATTTAATTATGTTTGTTTATTCCCCTTTCTTTGCTTTTATTTACTAGTATTCCTTATGATGAAATTATGTTTTAAACATTTATTAGAGAAATATAATTGAAAATATGATAATTTATATAAACAAAATGATTAATTAGATTATGTTGTTGATAATAATAATCTTACAATTAAAACGTTTACCTTTCATTATTAGTCAAAGGATAATGGGCCAAACTTTTGTTTTCTCATTAAAGCATTTGCCTAAATTGCGAAAAGAAATTGATTAAAAGGTAGACTAAACTAACTATATGATAATATTGATAATTTATTCTGCATCATTAACTGGCATTGCCATTAGGCATTTGGTCTGATGGGAGAGTATTGAACTCTTAATTCCAGCCTACCTAGACCATGACGTCTTAGGTTCAATTCTCACGGAATGTGAATATATTTGTAATTTGTTTATTTATGTATTTGGTAGGTAGGTAGTTTATTTATGGGCATAGAAATTTATTTGAATTATAATGAGATTTTACTGGATTTATTTATTGGCTCATAGATTAGCGTTTGTAACTAATCATGTAGCGGTGTACAAGTTTTGACATGCTTTGTAATCTTAAACCAAGAAATGAAAATGATTATTTCCTATAAAAAAAACTAGCATTTTAGCAAGCTAGAAAGTTTAACCCCTTATTAATAGGTTTTTGGAAGAAATCCCTTACTTATATATATCTAACATGATTCGATTTCGAATTAGTCAATACTCGATTTAACTCGATATAATTGTAGGTTAATATAGTATTAGATGTACATTTGTACATAAAAATCATGATTGTTAGCTAAATGATCTTGGACGGCTCTTATATATAAAAATTTTTCTAGTAGTATTAGAAATGAAAATGAAGGTTTGAAACTTTGAACATGCATTTTTTTATTAAGAAATTGAGTTAAAGTTGATTGATGTTTTAATTTCAACAAACTATTGTCCCAATAATAATTCATTTTAAATTAGAATGGAAATTAGTATTGTTTTCCCTTCAAAGAAAAAAAAATGAGTAGTTGTTATGGTTTTTTTTTTTTTTCACCTTCTTTAAGTAAAAATGGATTTTAAGGCTTTAAAGGTTAAAGCCCAATTAAATTGACCCAAGAGAGAAAGGGCTAAACCCACACGCCACAACTACCCCCACACAGAAAATGGACAAAGCGGCGCCACCGCCAAAATCTCCGCCTCTGCCTCCACAGGAGACGGCGCTCCACCAAGACGACGCCACTGATGAAGATGAGAACGTGAAGCAGCTCGGAGACTGCTCTGCTGTCTACTTATCCTTGCAGGTAAATACACTTTCTTTAATGATTTTGTTCTTTAAACCACTCTAAAACTAAAACCCTAGTTAAACCCCTTTGTTTAAATTATGATTTAGTTTTGGATATCGGCTTGATCTCTGGTAATCTTATTGTGTTTTAATTCATAATTAGATATTGCATTTTTTAGTAATTGTTTTGGTCTATAGTGCTTTTGATTACAAAATTTAATCTTCTGCAATTGAAAGATCCTAATGGCCTTTCACCTGAAAGTAGATTGTCAGGAGGTTAATATCTGGATTTTCCAGTTCTCTTCAAAAAAAAAAACTTTTGTTTAAATTTCAATACATTTGCAGGATTGCCTTATCAACAGCAACAGAGATTGGAAGTCTTGTCAAAAGGGTATGCTTTGAATCCCTTGATTTTCATGTTCTCATTGAATCATAGCAAAACTCGATTCTTAGACCAAATTTATGTGTTTTTTTTTTTTTGGGCAGAGGTTCAAGCTTTGAAGGCATGCAATGAGAGGAGGAATAATAGCAAAAAGAAGTGAAATTTTTATGCTGTAAGAATGAGGGAAACTATCTGACAAATTCAGAACAAAATTTTGTATTTCCATGTTGATTTGAGCTGAAAAATTGAATGCAACAGTTATTGATACTTGATGGTTACACTATTTCTATGATCATGAAAAAATTCTTTGCAAAACATATACATTAGAATTTATCCTATTGTTTCAAAAAATGGCCATCTGTTTCTGAACAGAGTAGCTTCATGAATGATGATATATATATGGGAAATCTATAGCTAAATAGAAGTTGCTGCATTTTCCTCATAAATTCATATCAATGTCACATGAGCAATTCCAATAGCTTTGAAGTTTAAAAATGAAAGTTTCCATAATTCCATTAACATCAAAATCAGAATGTACTTAATTAACTTATCTGCATTTTTTGTCTTCATAGAAACTGTTTTACTTACTCCAAAATGAAACTTAACAAAACCTATACAAAAGGCCTGAAGGTTTGTCAAAATTAGAACTCCATAAGGATTGCCTTCTTTGTTCTCTGCTCTCTTTGTTCTCTGAAACCATCACTTTGATACCATAGCTTTTAACTGCCCGTAGCTAGTTGCAAAAAGTATATGCTAAGCTCTTCTCCCTTCGATTCCTTGACTTAGCTGAAAGGTTGTCATTCCATGATTGAGAAATTGGAACCAACAAAAAGGTGAATGATCAGATGCAATTTATAAATTGTAGCATGAATGAATTAGAGTTTAGATAAAGGGAACTCACAGTGATTTTTTACGGAAGAACTTTGTCCATAGCAGTTGTAATTTCTATCCTTCAACCAAGAAGTTGGCATGCTTACTACTGCATCTCTTCCTGGATAACATCAAAACGGCACGATAGTAACTTAATAAGTGCAAAGTTTGCCTAGGAAGCATGAACTGGCAGAATATGGTGGAATTGAACCTTATTCACCCTGTTTCAAGTTCATATTTGACATGATTTTAACACAAACAGTGTAGTTCTTGTATCAAGGAGACCAATGATTGAGTTTGTTTCTTCAAATGCAACTCATGGAATCTTACATTACATCATTTAGATGCAAAATTGATCAAAGTTTAAACTGCTTGAGCATATACTATTAGCTTTTGAAAGAATACTCTAGGAGCTATGTGTACTAATTTTATATGCTTGAGTGCAATAACTTATCAGTGCAAAATTAGAACTAGACATAGGGATGCATCAAATATACACAAAGCATAAGCTAGGAGGGCTGGAGGAGCATAGTTGGAATTGGATACCTAGTTATCTGTTCTCCTCCTTTAGCAACATCTTCCAGGGACACAAAGCATGGCGTGTATCCAACAGCATCGAACTCTCCCGTGGTATGGAAAAGTCCAGTGTCTCGAAGAGTTCCTCTTTCCAGATTGTAGGAAACAACAAACTGATAATTGAAGGAAATCATGATTTCCCCATTCTTCAAAAACATGAGTGGATAACATCCAGTGATATCATCTTCTTCTATATAGAAGTCGGTCTCACAGTAAGACTCGTATGCATCTATCCGAAACTGTGTAACCCAGGATTCCTTGACCCCATACTCCTTCATAACCCAGATATCAAATTCCCAAGGAACATCGACACGGAAGCAAGACGCAGATAGACATCCATCATAGACTCCCAACCTCAATTGATGATGATCAAGATCTGGTTTGAATTGAGGCGGTAGAGGAATTTCGCCGAACAGCTCCTCTTCAAAGTTAAAACAGGTAATTTTACAAGAAAAATTAGGATACCCGTTGACAGTAGCCCAATGAAGAGTTCCATGCAAAAAAGAGTTAAACCCCAAGGAACTAATATCAATATCATCAGGTACATTCTCAATGCTTCTCCATAATCCTGTGCCCAAGGTGTAGATTTCAGCCTTTACGGTGCCTGTGCGCTTCCGCAGCAGGCCAAAGTTTTCATCTCTAAAAGTACGCAAAACTTTAAATTCATTACTTCTCGAACTGAACCCTAACCCAAAAGACCCATCACAACTTTCCTCAGGAAGTTGAATAGTGATGTACTCACCTAAAACTGGGTTGCATACATAGATGGATTCCTCTTCCTCTTCCTCTTCATCTTCACCCCCAGATAAGCAGACCAATCCATTGCAAGAATTGACAAGACTAAAATACCCAATGTCTGGTAAGTCAAATCGAGAGGTAAAATCCATCCTATCAAATCGAAAACGATTAGTTATAGAATCTTCAAATACCTGGGATAAGAGTAACCTTTTCATTTTGGGTTCGCGATTGGGCGGTTTGCTTTTGATCAAGATGCAAGTGGGTGATACCGAGAGGTGAAGCTTGGCGAACTCGGGATTGGAAATGATACGAAACCAAGCCTTGCAAACGCACCTGCATTTGCCGAGGGACATTAACGGAAGCCTTGAGAATATCTCCATGAGAAGGCTCCGTGGCAAATTTGCCAACTGCAGCTCTAATAATCCTCCATTGCCATCCCTCTCTCGGAGTCGGGACCCTGATTCCATTTTTCTCTTTTTCGCATCCATCGTGATTTTTTTCCCCTTCTCAAACAATGTTTCCACTGTTTTTGATCAATTTAATCCTCTTTAAAGATGAGAGATTCAGAAGGACATCTTCCCGTGAAAGTCTCAAAATTGAATTTTGATTTCTTTATCTTTATCACTTAAATATATATAGTAAGTGTAATCAATTTCTTGATTTTGTTTTGATTTTGTTTTGGGATAATTATTATGTTGATAAGAATGAATTTATTTACCTATACTTTTGGCGGGAATCAGGAAACTTTTGCCGCCAACTCTCTAGAGGCAAAGACTTGTGAATGGGCTTTCAATGTAGGACCAACATTTTATGGGCTTTAAATGACGGGCTACCTTTTTTGTTCGGCTGAGCAGATTTGGGCTTAGGTCAGTAAAAGTTTTCAACTTAACCCAATGAAAATTTCCCCACTTCCATGATAACTCTCCCAAGTCCCAATTATGTTTTCAACTAAAATTTCTCATTAAAAAAATAATTTAATTTAAGAATTGCATGGAATTTGATCCAAAAAAAGAATTACATGTATATAATTCTTGATAAAATTATGAATTGTTAATGGGGCTTATATGAAACATTTCTCGTCTTTATATGACCTGGTATGAGAAATATACCGACTATATCTAATTTCTTCTGCATCTCCTTTTGACAGTAATTTGCAGCCTTATTAAGGTCCTGTTTGGTACACCGGTGAGATTGGTTCGGTGAGAATAAAATTGGTTACTGTACGTGTTAGATTTGTTACTGTATAGATGAGAATATTCTCGGTGATTGTAAAATATGTGTTTAATGGAGATATTGCTTTTTGTATGTAAATATAGTCCTTTATCTGTATTATAAATGGTTAATATCATTGGTTGGTCCCATAAATGACGTGGTGGGTCCGTCCCACCTAATAATTTCTCCACTTACAATGGGAAAACTGTTGAGTTTTCCAAAGTGTATATTGAGCCCTTCACCTTGGGAGCTAATGAAGAGAAGAAGGTCCAAGTCAAATTTGGGAGTAATAATCAAACAATATTAATGGTAAATCATCAGAAGAAAATAATAATGTTAATAAGAAAGGGGAATGGGAGATGCTACATATGACATTGAGGTTAGCAACAAGAATCAAATACTATAAATCAAGGGGGTTAGTTGATGATTATGTAGATAAGGAAACTTTAGATTGTTGGGATTTGTTGATGGGTTTGAAACCTGAAACACGAGAGGGGGAATTGATGCTTACCACACCATCTGACGAATGCTATAGCGGCCTTCATCATGATCATGAAGAAGAAAAAGAAGAAAAGCAATATTGAGAATATTAATTTATATATGTATATATCTCATGTCATGAATGGTTACAATATTATTCGTGGCTTGTTATGAAATATTTATATGATACATAAATTGGATTTATTTCCCTTTTCCTTTGTGTTTTTTTTGGGTTCCTTAAATGGAATTGAAAAAAAAAAATTAAGGCTAAATAATCCCAACCTCCATAGTCCATGGTTGGGTACCAAAAAAAGAGGATGAAGTAACTTTTTTTTCTTGAATTTTTTCATTTAATTGAAATTAATCCTATTAAGTTAATAATAATAATAAAGGGGGGAGAGGAAGAATCTTGTCTTGGAGTATGTCTTCTTATTTGAAAATTGAAATGGTTTGGTCCAAGAATAGTAAGGTTTAGCAGCTAGGTTCACCATTTCTTTGGCGACCCTATTTAATTAAGCAATTTTGGCGGGTTGTTTCTTGTCTTCTCTTAGTCTGCACAAATTTGTTAACAAAATAAAATTTGTTACTCCTATGTTGCAGCCCAAAAAAGAAAATTGTTATGTATTTACTAATCAAGTAATCATTATACTTTAGACTAGATTATTAGTGGCCCAAATCTATTAATGTACCTAGTTAGCTTAGTTGGAAATTTTGGGTTTGGATTTTGGTTGGGCCAGTTGGATTATCATATAGATTCAATGGGAAAATTGATGCTTACCGCACCATCTTACTGCTAGCCCTCATCATGAAGAAGAAAAACATTGAGAGAATTGTGTATATATCTCATGTCATGAATGGTTTGAAACCATTCATCAATATTCATGGCTTGTTATGACTTTATTATATGATATATATATATATATATATATATATATATCTTACCTACAAGTAATGGAATATACATGTGCTCTCCTTGCGTGACACGTGGCAGCCATTTAGGGCTTCACAAGATAAAATCTGAAATGGGTCCCACCAATTGAATTAAAAGTATTTTTTCTTTTTATTTCTTTTCTACATTTTTTCCCTAATTAATTTGTAACTTTCTATTTTCATTTTTGTTATTTCCATTTACTATAGATTCTTTGAATTTGAGCTAACCAATCATAAGTTATGTAGCTATTGTTTGGTGGAATACTTTAAACAATTAAACCCCCTTGAACAATGGACACCCTCTCTCGATAAAAATACATCAAAGGTATAAATTTTCATATTTATCAGTGATTAGGATAATTTATTTCTTTTTTGATACGAAAACATTTTATTTGTAGTTCATAGAGTGAAATTAATTTTTTAACGTAGCACTCAAGTCAGTCCGACTCTTCAACTATAATTATTTAATTAGTTAGGGAAAAAAAGTCAAAAAACAATTAAATTAGGGAAGGAAATCGAAGAGGTTTTTTTTGACTCCTTTACTGCTACACATCTATTCCTCATTTTTCCTCCCTTTTTTCCCCTTCATATTGTTGGGTAAGAATAGAGCGACTCTTGGAAGGAATTTTTCAGAGATTTGTTGCGATTTTCACGCTAGGAAGAAGGTTTACAATCGTAATTTCAAGATGCCAACAGCAACGCAAATGTAAAGAACCTATTTTCCAACTCTCCTCTTTGCTCCAGACACAAATATCGACAGATAAAAACGCTTATGCTCCCAAATGGTTTCCGATTTCTGATGAGGATGACAACGATGAAGATGGTGACAGCTCCTCCAATCCCAACACTAAGCCAGATTGAAACTTCAAAACATACTGCTGTTCTTTAGGCTGATGTGTCGTTGAAAATTGGTAAACTTTGTCTTTGGATTTCCAAATACTTTGTTTCTTCTTATTATTGAATTTAATGGCAATTGTTTGATGAATTTTTATGGACCGTATCCATGAATTATTTATTTATTTATTTATTTATTTATTTATTTTTTAGGTTTTGATTGTTAGGGGAAGTTTTGATTAATTGCTGTTGTTGATTACACCTTGAAAGAAAAAATTATTTATTCTGCTTTGGTTGTGTATCAATCTAAATTATTGTTTTTTGTGTGTTTTTTTTTTAAATGTTTCAGAGTTTATTTTTATTTTATATTGTTTGTCTGGCTCCAGCTTGATTGGCAACTGTGGTCTTTTACAGCTCCAGCTCCTAAAAGAAAGAGAACAAATTGATGCATGAGTAACGTACGCCCCTTGGTGAACTCTGGCGCAAGACCTGAACAGATTTCTCCTTTCTTCTATTTTTGTTTCAATTTTGAGTCTTCGTTTAGATACCCTTTTTATTATGATAAAGGAGAATATGTCAAATTTGTTCCAAGGTGAGATACCGCTTTATCCTTTCCAAATTGAGTGGAATTAATTTTTTATTATTATTACAATTAAGAATAGTGAATAGTAAAGTGCTAATGCAAACACATTAGTGAATATTATTACATATTCATTTGTTTCTATTATAGGATTTGTTTGTATTAATGCCATATTTAGCAACAAAAAGTTCATGCTATATATATGCTATAAGATGCAACAGCCTACAAATTTGTTTGTTCATATCTGTACCAAGAAATGCTCCTATTATTGTTTTCGAGAATCTTCAGGCATGCAAAGACTGCCATGATTTTGCGAAACATGTATCATGGTCATAGGACGCAAAATCACCATTAGAGATTCCTGCAATTCCATCACTTCCATTCAAGGCAATGCTTTTGTAATGATGAATGGTGATTCCTGCTATTCGTTTCACCTTGAGAGGTAATTATTATATTAATCTAGTTTTATGTACATAAATTAAGAAAAGAATTTCAATTCATCTTTTCTAATTGGAATTGAATATATTTGATGCCCCACAACATCATTCTTCCATGACAAATATTTGTCAAAACCTGCTGCAAACGTGTTGATAATTTCTAGATTAGTATGAATCATTTGTTTTCTCCATATCCATTTCAATGCCTTGAGTTAATAACAAATTATTGGCTTAGAGTTTGCAGGGTCTTACTTTTTAGTTACTTATTCACCTGAGACATGTCTGATCTCACCATTACAATGTTTTATTTTGAATATTATTGCCATTTCAAGGGAAATACAAATACGTATACGAGATGAGATTGTGATTACGGCAAAGTTTGCAGCATCTTGCATGCATTTAAAATCACGGTAATTTGTTCAAGCTTGCAGGTATCTATTGTTTTGCATTGGTATTTTAGGATGGTTTGTTATGATTGCTGAACCTTTCATAACTGATTTCTTGGACCTTTAAAATTTACTGACTTGATTAATCATTTAGATTTGATGATTATATGCCTGATTGTTATCTTTCTTGCTGTAGGTATATTGCTTGGTGAAAAGAGATGGATTGATATCTTCTTTATTGCAGCATATTATTCCTCCCTATGGTACCCAATCATAACTTTATGTAGCTATTGTTTCTTACAAGGAATCGCGACTTCACATACTCTTGAAAGGCATCAACCATGTATATTTTGTAAAGGTGTTGAAACTTGATCTTTATATGCTAACATCAGTTTAGGGTCACTAAACTTATAGTTTAGTAACTATGAATTATAAAATTTGATAAATATGATTTGATAAATATGATATTGTTTGTTATATAGAAGTTAATATGTATTGAAGGATTTTTGCAGCATTTGTTGTGGTATAAAAACTATGTTGTCTTTGATTTTAAGTCAATAGCACCTAAGTGCTATTAATTACATGTTTTGGGAGGATCTATTTGATGCACTATAGATATTATGATTACCAAGGAGACTAGATTTCCCGAAAAGTTGCTCCCTCTGAAAAATTGATTCTATCTTGGTTCATTAGGCATCAGATCACACAAGTCATTAAATCTAGGACAAAAATGCTTAGCTTTCTTTTTCTGTGCTATATCCAACAGAAAAATCATTATCTAAGCTTTGAAAAGTGTCTATTTTTATAATTGTTCAAAGTGTTTTAGATATCCCCAATAAAGTTATGCTTGAACGTTTCTTCTGGCTTATGTGATGCATAACCATTTATTAGTTCTAGGACAACATATGATTGAATAAGAGAAGTGCCACTCTTTGACTCAGAACAGGACAGCATATGATGGTCTAGATGCAGTGATGAGTTTCCATTATAAATTTCAAATTTCTTTTTGTTCTTAGTAAAAGAGGGAGAGAGAAGCTTGGCTCTGTCAAGAAGTTGTCTTTATTTATGTAGTTGCATTGCAGGAAATATTGAATAATGACCCGCAAACTGTTCAGGTATGAGAAATTATTTTCCAAGATATTCAAAAAAAAATATATACATGATCATGATAGTTTTAGAACAGTACTTATTTTTATTCGAAAAAAAAAGGACAATTTTCAAGGTTGAGGCTGTGATTGATGAAGTTGATACTTCAGATGGATGGTTCTACAAGGCATGTCATCTCTGCAATAAAAAGCTTGACAGAAGACAACAAGAAGAGTTTACTTCAATACTGTGGCTGCAATTTCAATTCATCAGCTAGAAACACCAAGTTTCAATCAGTCAATGAGGTTGCCAATTGCAAGAATGTGGGATGTCATATTTGTCAGAATTATTTGTCTGAATGTTGGGTTAGTTAATTCAAATAAATGACTCCTCTTATTTCTGTTTGCATGTTCTGAGGCTAATTAGGGAGGTAATTCAGATTAATTTTTTAAAGTTAAGACAAGCATAATTGTTCATATGTGAGATGTTCTTACCAAATAAATGATTTGATGTTAACTTATCTTCCAAGTTTCAAATTCTGATTAAGATTTAAAACATTGAATCAGGTACAATAAGAGGAGCAGATGAACATGACAAGAAAGAGGAGCATTAGTCTTTTCTTTTGTTTTTTAACATGTTATTTTTAAAGTATTTTGAGTTGTACTCAAATTTGAAATCATGTTATTTACAAGTCACATCAAGATATTTTCACATGTATATGAGGTTATGAACTTCAAAGGTGTTTGTCCTAAAGGTTAAGTTCGAGAGAACAAATTTGAGACTTCGACCCTAATTTTTTTTTCCTATAAAAAATGGCTCAATTTTTGACATTAATTGATGGGAATTCTGCATAAAAGTTTCTGTTATCATCCCTTATTTAGGGGTGGATATCTGAATGAAAGCATATGGGTTTTGTTCTACTCTTACAAATGTATATATTTATGTTCACACAAAAAAATTATATATTTATTGTTTTAGAGAGCGCAAAAAAATATATGTGAATTTACAAGTGTGAATGAGACAGCTATATATAAATATTTGAACTATAAATATTGATGGACCTGTGAAAAGAGTAATATAAGAGACCGGATTTCTAGCTGAAAAGAGAATAGAAGAACGGTATAAAAAAAAAAAAGAATAGAAGAAGAATTTTAATTTTACAATTATTGTATATAGTTTTGATGTCAAATTAAGATTTTCATTTTATGTTATATTGTTTCATTTGAAATCTAGAAAAAAGTAATGAATTGTATGAAAATTAAATTAAATTAAATTCCAAATAACAAAAGCAAGAATTGAATAAAAAACTCAAACAAAGATGAAAACTTTTAAATAATTGAAAATTAAAAAAAAACATATAACATTCTTAAAAAAAAAGAAAACCCGCCGCGAAGCACGGGCTGGGATTACTAGTATAAATTGAATTGATTTTCCTTTTTCCTTTGTTTTTTTTTTGGTCCATAAATTATGGGGCTTTTAGTGATGGCAAAACTCAAAATTGAAATCCAGGTATGGTCATTGAAGGCAAAATTTAAGATGGCACAAATATTAAAAGCTAAGGATAACCAAAAATTATAATCCCAAGATACATTCAGATTCAATTTTGTAATAAAGTGAATGGCTTTCTTTTGCTTATAATCCCGCTGGTAGATGACAATAAATCCCAAGATATTTTCAGATTTAAGTTCATTCACTGACAAAATCTAGAGCACAAAAAAGCAGATAAACCATAATTTTATTGTTACTATTATTTATTAGTATCTACTATTATTATTCTGCAATTATAAGTGTGCAATATAATCTAGACTAGAAGGGGGAAAAACATATTATTATTACGTACCAACAAAGTACATATGGATGTGAAAGAAATAAAATCAATAAAAGAGACAAGCATCCCCAACAGACACATTAATTTATAAATAGTTTTTCCTGTTTCGAGGGTTTCTTCGACAGCAACATATGTTTCCTCCTTCCACCTTCAAGGAAAATGGTCATTATTAATGTTACTTAATTATTATAATCAAGTTAATACATAAAAATAAAATGTGTAAATTAAGGAACCTTACTTGTTGCATGCCAAACTCCTGAGTTAGAAGAACCATTCTTGATTCTCTGCCATGAATAACGATCTTCCCTTTGGAACTTTGTTTGAAATGCAAAACTGTTTTGGCCCAAAGATTTTCATCAACATTGAACAATATCCCATTCCCATTGTGACAAGCATGAAGAACTTCAATCCACTAAGATGCTCCATTTTCTCTTCTACAATATAGTTTCTTTTCAATGCTCTCGATCTCCTTGTTGTAAAAATTGGATTCAAGCTTTGACTTTAAATAGGGGATTGGAAATTTTGATCCAACCATTCCAAATCTGGTATTATTTTGATTCAAATGGTATACAAAAATATACCATATCTAATTTCCATTTTAATTAAGCAAAGATTTGATGCTCCGAATTTCTTTATGTAATAGGAATATTATGATATGATTTTCTAAAGATTTCTCTTTGTTTAAATATGTTCTTTATCATTTTTTCAAAATTATTTTCCTATTGCAGTGAACTTGGGGGTACAAGAATGGCACCCAGAATCCTTGAATCTGTATGTAAAAGCAAGAATTTTGATGAACAAGGTTTGTGCTTATTAGATGCATGCATTTTAACTAGGAAGGATACATTGTATTTATGCTTTGGTACGAGTTGTGAGTTGTGACCATTTCCTAATGTAAAATATATATGAAAAAAGAACATGGAAAAATATATCACATGGGACAACGTGGGATGGAAATTAATTTGAAATAACTTTGAGAATAGAAACATCATCAGGGGAAAAGAAGAAATGAATGTCATTGAAAAAATTTAAACATAAAAGAGAGCTGGATTATATGATTACATTCCTAGTAAATCCATATCCATCATAAGCAATTCCAAAGGCAGAAGTTTCCATTAACATCAAGATCATAATGTATCAAATAGCTTCGAACAACATATTGGTCTTCAGAGCAACTGAGTTTACCTCCTCTTAAGGGAAGTATAAAACCTCTGACAAAATAGTCAAAAACCTTCATGAACTTAATGGAGGAAGGCCAAAGGCAAGACTTCCCAAAAGTTGGAACTTCTTTGGTCCGTTTGGTAGGAAGGAAAGGGGTAAGGAAGGAAATTTACTCAATTCAATGGTTGTGATGCATTATCATATATGCTACTTTGTAGCTTAACCTTTGGATTGAGTCAATTTCATTCCTTGCCCTTTTCCTTCCTACCTACCAAACGGACCATTTGCTTTCTTTATTCTACGAAATGGACACTTCGAAATATTCACTGCACCAACTGCATGCCATGGCTAAGTGATAAGTTCGCCTCTCCTGGTTTCGCAGAAAAGTTGTCATTCCATAGTCATAAATTTGCAATCATTTGCTTCATTCACGTTAATTTGCTAAGTCTTGCAATAAACAACACCTTTTGTACTATGAAACTAAATTTGAAGGAGTTGAACACAAGAAAACCAATAAACATACATATGGCTCAGCCAGTTGTATGAAACATATATCAATTGCAAATACAAGCTCAAGAAATAACTTCCTAACCAATTAGTACACAATATCTAAAAGACAAATATATATTGGATTCATAAGGTAGAGAGAATTGAAACAAGCTTTTAGTGTGTGATGCAGAATCAAGAATTATACTAAATAGATTGAAAAAGAATATATTAATGTAGCTACCAACCATACACAAATTCAAATACATTATTGCAACATGATCAGTTGGTTACCTTGAGATTTGTTCTCCTTTTGCAACATCCTTGAGTGAAACAAAGCATGGAGTGTATGCAAGTGTATCAAAGCAATCAAAGCCATCAAGCGTGCAATAAATATTAATCTCCTTGAATCTCTTCTTTTTCAGGTTGTAACAAACAATCATCTCATCACCGTATGACATTAGCATTCTCCCATTCTTCAAGAGTATTAGTGGATAGAACCAATCACAAAAGGCATAAGATAATGGTTCATGTTTAATTCGGAACTGCATAGTCCATGATTCCTTGACACCATAATCCTTCATGACCCATATTTCAAAATGCTTAGAATCATAATCAGGATAACCACAAACACACAAACAATCTTGTATTACCCCCAACTTCAGAGTGGTAATTCGCGCTCACCCACATGGGAATTGAAAAAATGGAACTTCCCCAAACATGTCCTTCTCAAAGTCAAAACAAACAATTTGGTCCTTAGAATTGCCATCATTAGAGTATGTAACCCAATGAAAAGCTCCATGTAAAAATGCATCAAAGCAGCGCCCTTGATCAAATATACTAATAGGGGCATTTCCCAGACTTCTCCATGATCCAGTACTCCCAACAGTGTACACTTCAGCTTTTGGTCTCGCTCTATCAACATAAAATGTTTGTAAGACTTTGTATTGATTGGTTTTAGCGCTGAAACCAAAACAAAAGGCTATACCATTTCTGTTCTTCTTTCCAGGCACCTTAATGGTGATGAACTCACCTAAAACTGGATTGCAAACGTAAACTAAACCCCTCTTTTCTAATCGACGTAAGCAAATCAACCCATTGCAAGAATTGACAAGAGAAATACCATAAGAGTTGGGTATATTTAATTTAGGTCCAAATACCATTTCCTCAATCTGAATGAAACCACTATCTATCTGGTACAAGCGTAAATATCTACGCTCAATTAAAGGGTATCGATCATGGATCAACATGCTAACAGCAGATCGTGAAAGATGAAGTTTTGCAAAATGAGGATCAGAGATGATTTGTAACCAAGTTTTGCAAACGCACCTGCAATTGAAAATGGACTTCAAAGGAAGCCATGAGAGCATCTCCATCACCATACCAGTTGGGAGGTCTGTCATCAACACCCTTTTAGCTTTTTCTTCACAAGCTCTTATTTTCTTCCCCTTTCTTCTATCCATGGAGGAGTCCCGCTTTTTGCTTTCTTATTTTCCCCTGTTTTCGATTTTGATTGATGTGTTTAATAAGATAAGATTGCTGGGAATTGGGATGAAAAATGAGTCTTAGTTCTTAAACTCTTAATTCCCAAAAATGAAAAAAAAAAAAAAAAAAAAACTATTTTTCACACTTTGGGAATTGGGGTTGATTCAGTCGGGAAGTTGTATGAGTATCGCTAGTTTTTGGGTGGGGCGAGACTTATGGTTTTGCAAGTTAAGCCCTAAAGTTTGGGGCTTATACTTTGAACCAAAACCCATTGAACTAAAATCTTAATTTTGGCAGCAAATTCTTTTATAGGGCATTATGGAGATTCTTCCCTCCTAGGGTTGATAGGGTAATTGGGGAAAAATAGAACACAGCTCTTCTTGGTACTGAATTTTGGCATCTGGGTTTGAACTTATACCATCAGCCTTGCTTTCTAATTTTGTAACTTCAGTCTTCACATCCGACTTTTGAGCAATATTAGATCAAATTTATATGTGCCATAAAAATGTGTATAATTTGATGCTGTTGTGTGGCATTGCTTTAGAGAAGGATTATATCTATATATATGGACATCTCTGTCTTTTAAGCATTAAATGTGTATTATACTGAACATCTCAATTATGTGTGCTTAAAATTGACCAAAATGAAATTACACACTTGTATATTTAAAATTGACCAAAATGAACATCCCAGATGCCCTTTTTCGTTTTCTCGTATCCATGGAAACCTTTTTGCTATTTCTCACACTATTTTTCAGTTTAATCTTCTTCAGGGATGATACAAGTAGAAGGGACGTGTTCCCGGGAAACTCTCATTGATATGGTGTTGAAGATGAACTTTGGCGGGAAACAAACAATAAACTTTGGCAAAGGCTCGTCAATGGGCTTCAGAAGAAGGGTACCTATTTTAATAGGCTGAGCAAGATTGGGCTTTGCAAATAAAAAGCCCAACGCCAACCCTTTTCGTGTAAAACTTTGGTCCGTAATTGAAAGTTTACACTCTGCAGAGAATTTATCAAATTTGAGTAAAGCAGCAAGTATTCATTAACTAGGAAGGATTCATTGCATATATGATATGGGATTGAACCTTTTGAAGTAACTTTGAGATTTAGAAATATGTCAGCAGGGGAAAAAGAAGAAATGAATGTCACTGAAAATAATTTAAACATAATAAGGAGCTTGATAATCATAATATAAATGCATGATAATACCATTACATTCCTAGTAAATCCATCTTCATCAAAAGCAATTCCGGTGGCAGAAGTTTCCATTAACATCAAAATCATAATGTATTATATAGATTTCAACAACATATTGGTGTTCAGAGCAACTGAGTTTACCTCCACTTAAGGGAAGTATAAAACCTCTGCCAAAATAGTCAAAAACCTTCATGAATTTAATGGAGGAAGACGAGACTTCCCAAAAGTTGGAACTTCTTTAAGAGATTGCTTTCTTTGTTCTACGAAATGGACACTTCGAATTCACTGCACCAACTGCATGCCATAGCTAAGTGATAAGTTCGCCTCTCCTGGTTTCGCAGAAAAGTTGTCATTCCATAGTCATAAATGCAAGCAACAACAGGTTATGAATTCAGAGATTCAAGACGGAAATGAAATGGACGAAAACAGATGGGAAACGAAAGGATATACAAAGAAGATACTTGTTGAAGCAGCTGCTATCTAACATCAACAAGAACTCTGTCATACTGTAGACTACACATCTCTTGGATATATTTTACAATTTCATGCCAGTATCTTTGTCATCAGAAAGGTGAACAACTTTGCTAAGAAAAAACCTAAGTGACAGCAATTGTTTCCAATTCAACCCTGTGCCAAATTCTTCGACCTAAGATGAAACTGAGAATGTAGTCCCTAAACTAACTAGCATTATGGATTGGTAGCTATAACAAACAAAATATGACAAATATTTTGAAGCATACAAAAAAAAATTCCAGCAAAATGCATCCAATCATCTGCTTCATTCACATTAATTTGCCAAGTCTTGCAACAAACAACACCTTTTGTACTATGAAACTAAAATTGAAGAAGAAGTGGAACACAAGAAATCCAATAAGCATACCTATGGCTCAGCCAGTTGCATGAAACATATATCAATTGCAAATACTAGCTCAAGAAATAACTTCCTAACCAATTAATACAATATCTAAAAGGCATATATTGGATTCATAAGGTAGAGATAATTGAAACAAGCTTTTGGTGTGTGATGCAGAATCAAGAATTATACTAAATATAGATTGAAAAAGAATATATTAATGTAGCTACCAACCATACACACATTCAAATACATTATTGTAACATGATCAGTTGGTTACCTTGAGATTTGTTCTCCTTTGGCAACATCCTTGAGTGAAATAAAGCATGGGGTGTATGCAACTGCATCAAAGCCACCAATGGAATCGCCATCAACCGTGCAAAAAATTTCAGTCGCCCTTGATATCTTCTTTTTGGAGTTGTAACAAACAACCAGGTCATCACCGTATGACATTAGCATTTTCCCATTCTTCAAGAGTATTAGTGGATAGAACCAATCACAAAAGGCACCATAACCATGGAAACCTTCATGTTTAATGCGGAACTGCATAGTCCATGATTCCTTGACACCATAATCCTTCATGACCCATATTTCATAATGATTAGAACCATTATCAGGATAACCACAAACACACAAACAATCTTCTATTACCCCCAACCATAGAGTGGTAACTCGCGCTCGCCCACATGGGAATCGAAAAAATGGAACTTCCCCAAACATGTCCTTCTCAAAGTCAAAACAAACAATTTGGTCCTTGGAGTTGCCATCATCAGAGTATGTAACCCAGTGAAAAGCCCCATGTAAATATGCATCAAAGCAGCGCCTTTGATCAACTATACTAATAGGGGCATTTCCCAGACTTCTCCATGATCCTGTCCCAACAGTGTACACTTCAGCTTTTGGTCCCTCTCCATTAACATAAAATGTTTGTAAGACTTTGTATTGATTGGTTTCGGTGCTGAAACCAAAACAAAAGGCTAAACCCTTTCTGTTGTCCTTTTCAGGCACCTTAATGGTGATGAACTCACCTAAAACTGGATTGCAAACATAAAGTCGATCCCTCTCGTAGAATTCATATAAGCAAACCAACCCATTACAACAATTGACAAGAGAAATCATAGGTGAATACTCCGGTAGGTTTAATCTAGGTCCAAATACCATTTCCTCAATCCGAATGAAACCACTATCTAGTGCTTTTACTATCTGGTACAATCGTAAATATCTACGCTCAATTAAGGGGTCTCGACCATGGATCAAGATGCTAATAGCAGATCGTGAAAGGTGAAGTTTCGCAAAATGAGGATCAGAGATGATTTGTAACCAAGTTTTGCAAACGCACCTGCAATTGAAAACGGACTTCAACGGAAGCCGTGAGAGTATCTCCATGACTATACCAGTTGGGAGGTCTGTCATCAACACCCTTTTAGCTTCTTCTTCACAAGCTCTTATTTTCTTCCACTTTCTTCTATCCATGGAGTCCCGCATTTTTCTTTTCTTTTTTCCCCTGTTTTCAATTTTGATCGTTTTAAAGATTAGATGGTTGGGAATGGGGAACTGCCGAATTGGGATGAAAAAATGAAAAATTAAGTCCTAGAAATGAAAAATGCCTATTTCTCACACTGGGAAATTTAGGGTTGATTCGGGCGGGAAGTTGTATTGCCAGTTTTTGGGTAGGCCGAGACTTATGGGCCGTTCCCTTGCATGTCAATCTAATCTTATTGGGCCGAAACTAATACACTCCTACACGGCCCAAATCTTGGGCTTACTTTGAACCAAAATCTTGGTTTTCATCTTACCCAGGAAGGATTTATCGTATTTAATTTATGATTTGGTATGAGTTGTTATTGTTACTTTTTTTTTTTCTTTTTCATAATTAAGCATTTCATTTATCAAAGGAAGCGACAAATGTACTTACAAAAAGATATTACAACCAAATCAAATCTTAGCAACTAAGATTAGGAATCTTTAAGTTTCATCTAACACAAAGACACTTGTTTACATAATCTGTCTTAACATGAATTAATCCATATATTTTGAGTCTAAGGACATAACTAATCTGTTGGAAAACACCATCAGTAGTATTTTGCTGCTTGCCAAATAGTCTGCAATTTCTCTCAATCCAAATGTGATAACAATGAGTAGTCCATGCTAATTTGAGAAGAGTAGTAAGAAGTGATTTACCCTTCAAACATGCTACGGCCCAGTTGAATTCATGCTGCCAATCCTCAACTTGTCTAGAAAATCCACAAGTCGATAGTACCCTTTGCCAAACTTCACGAGAAAAGCTACAAGTAAAAAATAAATGATCTCTACTCTCCATATCCTGTCCGCATAGCAAACAATCTGTGGAACCCAAATTCACACCCCAACATGCCAATCTATCTCTAGTTGGTCTGTTGAGGATAACCAACCAGGATATAAAAGAGCATTTGGGAACATGTAAAGGAAACCATACAAGTTTCTTGCCATGATTTCTTGTCTTGCCTGTGCCTGAAATTCTCATAAACAAGTGAAACTTTATATTTTGACCCTGGAAAATTCCAGATACCATTCTGTTGCAGTGTAATGACTAAGATCCTCAGCTTCAAAATTTGTTTGAGACACTAGCTATATCTTTGGAGTATGGGAATACTCATGATACTCCTCCCATTCAGAACGTAAGCAGATATCCACGAAACCCAAACAGAGCCAGATTGGACATAGAAAAGCCATAGGTTTCTAATTACACAAGCCCTATTCCACATGGAGAGATCTTTAAACCTTAATCCACCTTCAGATTTAGGGTGACATATGGATTCCCGGCTGGCTTTAGCACCCTTGCTGCTGCCTTCTTTGCCTTTCCAAAGATAAGTGGCACATAGTTGATTAACCTTGTCAATGACAGATTGAGGAAGCACAAAGTTCATACACCAATAGTTCTCCATACTGAAAAGAACCGATTTGATTAGTTGGCATCGGCCTGCATAAGAAATGTGTTTAGCTGGCCATGATTGGATTCTTTTGGTGATTTTCTCAACCAAAGGATCACAATCATCGGCACACAATCTTTTAGAAGTCAAAGAAACCCCCAAATATCTCACTGGAAGTTGGCCAATCTTAAACCCTGTTTCAGCTTTGATTTCCTCAATATCCTCATCTGAAATCCCTGTATAATATATCTCACTTTTCCTCATAACACATGGAACCATGGAACACTATATCACATGAGAGAATGTGGGATAGAACCTTTTGAAATAACTTTGAGATTTAGTAATATGAATATATATTCAGGGGAAAAAGAAGAAATGAACGTCATTGGAAAAGTTTAAATATTAAAGGGAGCTTGCTAATATATAGGCATATGATAATATGATTACATTCCTACTAAATCCATATCCATCGATCATAAGCAATTCCGGTGGCAGAAGTTTCCATTAACATCAAAATCATAATGTATTTGTATAGCTTTCAACAACATATTGGTCTTCCGAGCAACTGAGTTTACTTCTTTTAAGGGAAGTATAAAACCTTCATGAACGTGATGGAGGAACACGAGATTTCCCAAAAGTTGGAACTTCTTTAAGGAATTACTTTCTTTGTTCTACGAAACTGACACTTTGAATTCACTGCACCAACTGCATGCCATAGCTAATTGATAGGTTCACCTCTCCTGGTTTCACAGAAAAGTTGTCATTCAATATTTATAAGTTTGCAAGCAACAGGAAGTTATGAATTCAAAGGTACAAGAAGGAAGTGAAATGGATGAAAATAGATGGGAACAAAAAGATATACAAGGGGATCCTTGTTGAAGCAGCTGCTATCCAACATCGACAAGAACTTTGTCATATTTAAACAATCCATGTCATGAATATACTTATTTTAAAATTTCATGCCAATATCTTTGTCATGAACAACTTTGCTGAGAAAAACTTCGATTGAATGACAACACTTCTTGCCAAATCAACCTTGCGTCAAACTCTTCATTGACGGAAGCTGAAACTGAGAATGTAGTCCCTAAACTAACAAGCATTCAAGGTAGCTCTACCAAAATATGACAAAATTCTTTAAGTTTTCAAAATCTTTCACGGTGAATATCTATCAAATCACTTGCTTCTACTAAGATTACATATCATGTAAAACCAACAAAAATACCTATCGCTTAGCCAGTCATAGGACACATATCAATGGTAAATACAAGCTCAAGAAAGTAATTTCTTAACCGATTTATACAGTATGTAGAAGGCATATATTGATTTATAAGGTAGAGAAGTGAAACAAGCTTTTAGAGTGCGATGCAGTATCAAGAGTTACAGTAACAAACAGTACGACTGAAAAAGAATATACTAATGCAGCTAATGACCATAGACATATATTATGATTTGTTGGTTACCTTAAGATTTGTTCTCCATTTGCAACATCCTTGAGTGAAACAAAGCATGGAGTGTACGCAATTATAGAAAACTGATATTTCATGGTACGAAAACCAGTCTTTATGAACCTCTTCTTCTTCAGATTGTAGCAGACAACCGTCGTGTTGTTGAGTGACACTAGCATTCTCCCATTCTTCAGGAGCACTAGTGGATAGCAGAAATCAAAATAGCTATGAAATAAAGTTGTATGTCTAATGCGGAACTGCAAAGTCCATGATTCCTTGACACCATAATCCTTCATGACCCATATTTGAAAGTGCTTATAACCATAGTCAAGATAATAATGAACACACAAACAATCATCTATTACCCCCAATAATGCACCGGCAACATGCATATGTGGGAATTGAGGAGGTGGAACTTCCCGAAACATGTCATTCTCAAAGTCAAAACAAACAATTTGGACAGTACAGAGGACAGATTTATTCCAGTGAAAAGCTCCATGTAAATATGCATCAAAGCAGAGCCTTTGATATTTTATTATACTAACAGGAGAATTTCCCAGACTCCTCCATGATCCTGATCCAACAGTGTACAGTTCAGCTTTTGGTCCTGCTCCATAAACTAAAAATGTATGTAACACTTTGTACTGATTGGTTTTCACACTGAAGCCAAGATAAAAGGCTTCATCTTCTCTGTTGTCCTCTTCTGGCACTTTAATGGTAATGAGCTCACCTAAAACTGGATTGCAAACATAAAGTAAATCCCTCTTTTCGAATCCACATAAGCAAACCAACCCATTGCAAGAATTGACAAGAGAAAATGAAGAGTTGGGTAGGTTTAATCTAGGTCCAAACACCATTTCCTCAATCTGAATGAAACCACTGTCTAGAGCTTTTACTATCTGGTACGATCGTAAATATCTACGCTCAATTAAGGGGTCTCGACCATGGATCAAGATGCTAACAGCAGATCGTGAAAGGTGAAGTTTTGCAAAATGAGGATTAGAGATGATTTGTAACCAAGTTTTGCAAACGCACCTGCAATTGAAAACGGACTTCAAAGGAAGCCATGAGAGTATCTCCATGATTATACCAGTTGGGAGGTCTGTCATCAACACCCTTTTAGCTTCTTCTTCACAAGCTCTTATTTTCTTCCCCTTTCTTCTATCCATGGAGTCACACATTTTTTCTTTTCTTTTTTTTTTCCCCTGTTTTCAATTTTGATCGGATTAAAGACTTAGATGGTTGGGAATGGGGAACTGGGATGAAAAAATGAGTCTTAAAACTCTTTTTTGTCTTTGAGTCTTAAAACTCTTAATTCCTAGAAATTAAAAATGCGATCTTAATTCCTGGAATTGGGATGAAGAAAGGAGTCTTAAATTTAAAATCCCTAGAAATGAAAAATGCCTATTTCTGGAATTAGGGTTAATTCGGGCGGGAAGTTGTAATTGCCAGTTTTTGGGTAGGCCGAGACTTATAGGCCGTTCCCGTTTTGCAAGTCAATCCAATATTATTGGGCCGAAATAAATACACTCCTAAAAGGCCCAAATCTTGGGGTTCATCGTTCCCTCGTGAAATCTAATATGAAACTCTTCACCTCTCTCATCGTTTCCCTCTTCCATTTCTCGATTTCCTCTCACGATTTTTTTTCCCCTTATTTCTGTCTTCATCTGCAATTCGTAGTAATTCATCTCTCTACTCTTGTCTTCTGTGGAGAAACAATATTGCAACCAGGCCACTCAAAAGGGCTCGTCGGACTGCCAGAGCCATAGCCGGCCGCTCTCCGTATTTCTCTTCTCTTTCCCCTCCACTACTTCCACCGCCAATGCTGGAATGTCTGTTCGCGATGTGGCAATTTGTGTCGTCACGTCGCCAGATTTGTCAAGATCTATCTATTCCGATCGGTGCATGTGAGTTGTGAAAGATCCTAATATTTAGCTATCATTTAGTGATTTTCTCTTTGATGTGTTTTTATTAGTTGCTTAAATTGATTGGTTGTTATCAAACCCTAAAACTTGTTATTTGTTGATTAGGTTAGGGCTTAGGCAGCCATGTGTGATTAATTTTGTACTTGATTGGCCGTTTTCATTTTGTAATTCGTTGGCTATTTTGTAATTTTGGCAGCAAATTCTGTTACCAAGTGCTCTTTGAGCTTCAGGAAAGGGATTCAAGGAGTTTCAAGAGATGAGGAAGACTGTAAGGGGATTGGATTCAGACGGTAATTATCGATATATACTTGTTATTGTGCTTAGAATATAGAGCTGTAACTTTTAACTCAAATGACAACAATGTTTCTACTAACATGCTGTTTTGCTTAGCATTCAGCATGCTAACTATCTTTGATCATCTTTTTGAAAGCTTAACATCGCAAAATATGGATTGTTAAGATTAAAGCATAATATCATATAAAAAAAAAACATAACTGGGTTTGCTCTGTTCTTCTCCCTTTAACTAATGTTTTGGTTTCCTTTGATGCCTTGGCAGGTCATCCTGCATTGATTGGACGTCATAGACCATCTCCAGTCACTCATCAAGCCGCAGAGAGATGGTTGCATCATATGGAAGATGCATTACAGAGCACCCCAGACATTGATGCGGATTCAAAAAACAATATGATGAATTTTTCCAGGTTACATATACGCTCTTCTTTCATCTTTGTGCTGATATATTTGCTTTACTTGCCTCTTTTTGTGTGTGTGGATGCCTGTAGTCTTGCCCTTCTTGAAAATTCATGAGAACATTATAATCTGACTTTTAGGCACACTGCATTCTTTCTTGTGGCTGGAGATGAGCTGAAGAATCCAACGAGTCCCATGTAAGCATGAGGCCTGCAAACTGGCTGCTTTTCTTAGACTCATTTTCAGAATTTCTCATTCCTTTTTTGAGATAAACGGCGGTTATTGCCTTTCATATCCACTTAATCATGATAGTCTTGCTACTTACACAGCCACTTTATATGAATAAATCCTCAAATTCTTACATTACTTTGTTTAACACGTTGATGAAAATATTAACACTTGTCCATAACTTCTTGTGCTTACTCTGAGCTGAATTCCCGTGGTAGCTGTAGCATTTTGGCAGGGAAAAAATGCTGCAATGGTGATCTTTTGCATGCTTCATGTAGTTTTTTAAATTATTGCAATAGTGATGATGAGCATGATTTGGGCCCTTAATTTCTATCATATAATTGGCTTCTATTGTTGGTCGGAGAATGTGATTATTGGCAGTTGATTAGTGATGGGCAGTTGCGCACATTCCACATGATGCAAACTGTTTGTTGCCTTAAACTTGTGTGCAGAAATAAGCAAGCTCTGTTGACTTTCACACTACTTTGGAGATTCTTCCTCCTAGGCTTGATAGGGTAATTGGCAAAAATAGAACACAGCTCTTGTTGGTACTGAAGTTTGGCATCTAGGTTTGAACTTACTTGCATTCTTTTATGACATAATGAGAAATTGCATCCCTAAAGTTGGCTCATTGGGACTTGAGATAATGGAACCTGTGACAACATTACATGCATCCTAGGACAAGTTTTGAGCATTAGATCAAATTTATATGTGCCATAAATGTGTATAATTTGATGCTGTGGCATTGTTTACAGAATGTTTATGTCTATATGTACATCTGTCTTTTAAGCATTAAATGTGTATTATACTGACCATCTCAATTATGTGTACTTAAAATTGACCAAAATGAAATTACACACTTACATTTAGAGAATCTCAATTGTCAGCCATTTAATATATGTTACATGCTTTAATTCTACAGATTCTTGAAGATCAGATTGCTTCTGTTGAACTCTATATTCAACATTCTAAATAGTTCTTTATATACTTGTGCTGCAGAGAGATTCAAATGATCAAACTGTCTACAGTCTACTGCATCCTTCTACAAATACGGAAGCGGTTGCTTTGATTTGTCCACATGAAGGTTTGTTCTGATAGTGATTCAGATTTTTTGGAATTGGATGTTGCGGAACCAGTGGTGGTTGAGTATGTTCCTAAAAAGGCTGAATTAGATGATGGCATTGATGATGAATTTGGAAGAAAATTGCTGAACTGAGGCCGATTTGCTAATTGGGTCCGAAAGGGATAGAGTTTGGGCCTTAATTGGGTCAACTCCAGTCCAAAAAAGGCCACCCAAAAAGACAGTCACACGTGCTAAAAAAGAGGCATCACCGAAACGCACCGTATTAGTGAAAGCGAACAGAAATCAACCCCTGGACCGAAAAAAAAAAAAAAAAGAACAGAAATCAGAAATGAGAAATCAACCCCGATAGCTGGCCCCTCTTCTGGTCTTCTTTTGAAAACTCCCCGAACACCCCCCTCTCTTTCCAGATCTCATTCTTTCCCTCTCCTTTTCGAGTTCCATTTCCTCCTCCATAATCAAGACGGAATCTCGGCGGATTCTCTTCCGCTTTCTGGTGTTCCACGGTTCTCAGTGCTTCTACGTCAACGGCGTCGCCCCTGGAAACTTCTAAAAGGTAGCACCTCCTTTTCTCTTTATATTCTTCTCTCTCTTTCTTGTAGATCTAATTTCTAGGATTTCTTTTCGTGATTTCGTTTCTTCAATTAACTTCTGTTTGTTTTTTAGGTAGCTGAACTAACTACAAGCTATTTTCAAATTTGCCCTAGCCCTAGGTTTCGTTTCTTGTAAATTCAAGTTTTATAGATTTTAATTTTTCAGCTTTCATTCATGTCTACTTATCTTTACCTTAAATAAAATCACTTGAAAACTCTGCTTTATTCAATCCAAATTCAATTCAGCAACTTCTTAGTTGGAACTCTATTTTAATTGGTTTTATACCTAATACAACTACTAACTATTTTTATACCTTTTGTTTATTGCTACTATTCTGTAACATAATTGACAGGGAATTGCATTTTAATATCAGTGCAACATCATGATGCATTTTATTCTGATTAAATTGTATGACCCTGATGAAAGGCACAAGGAGTTAGAGGATGGATTGACTTGACATGAAATTGGCTGTTGCGTTACTTCTATCAATTTTATGTTTTCAATTCTTATAGCCTATAGCCAAGGATAGCGATATGCTTATCATGTACTGTGTGTCTTATTTAAGATTGCTATCCTTGTTATCCTATTTTAGGATGTTGATGTGGAGCTGAGATGTTTGAATATTTAATTACCTTTGATTTTGTTAACCTTCTCTGATAAACTGATCTGCAATGTTCAGGGGTGAAAGCAACCTGTTTACTTAACTTCTGCCACATGAACCTGGGGACTTGGTTATCAGGAGGATCTGCAGTTGAATTAGGTCATAGTTGTCTTCTGCTTCTTCATTCTTTCGTTCCGTGGCCGTCTCAGCATCGAACACAGGAATTGACATTGAGTACTACATCAGAGATAAGGTTTTCCTAGAGCTAAGCAGGTATGTGTAATATTGAATTCATCTTATGGATATTGTTTCTCATCTCAGTTGTGTTTCAACTCTTTTGATTACTTCTGCAGCTATGTGCAGATTTGGAATTAATTCCATTACTGCAACCTCAGATGTGTGCATCGTCATAAGGCTTTGAATGGTTTGACCTCACGAGTGTTTGGGAATCTTGGAAATAGTTTGTTGTAGTTCAACTTTGCAGTTAAGTTATTTGAAATGGATAATTCAAAGAATCGGCTTAATGATCCTCTGGGGGTTAACAGGATTGGGAAGAACATAAAGAAGAGCCCAATGCATCAACCCAATTTTGCTAATAATGCAGCTAGGCAGCAGCCTCAGCCTCAGGTTTACAATATAAGCAAGAATGACTTTAGGAACATTGTTCAGCAACTCACTGGTTCACCTTCTCAAGATCCTTTGCCCAGACCCCCACAGAATCCACCCAAACCCCAAAGTATGAGGTTGCAGAAAATTAGGCCTCCGCCATTACCACAGATCAACCGGCCCCATATTCCACCCCCGGTCCCGATGCCAGTTCCAGGTCCAGGCCCAGGCCCTGCTCATGCACCTGCTCCGGTTCCTCCTCCAGCTCCTTATAACCCTAGCTGGGTTAGACCCAGTCCATACGGACAACCATCACCGACAATGTTGCAACCTTTGGTTCCTGGAGATGGTGCTTGGGCAAATACAGCTGAATCTCCCATCTCAGCTTATATGCGATATCTTCAGACTTCTCTTATAGATCCAAGTCCAGTTGGAAACCAAGTTCAACATCCAATGCAACCCCCAGTACCAGGTCATCCTCAGGCTCCACCACCATCTTCTGGTTTACTTCCTAATCCACCAATGCCGGCTCTCCCATCTCCAAGAGGTGTAAATGGTCCTGTACCACCAATGCCGAATCTACCTTCCCCACGGATGAATGGTCCTGTTCCACCAATGCCCAATCTTCCATCACCAAGGATGAATGGGCCTGCACTTTTACCATCGCCAACTTCACAGTTCCTTTTGCCATCACCTACTGGTTACATGAATTTGTTGTCGCCCCGCTCACCTTACCCCTTGCTTTCTCCCGGGGTTCAATTTCCTCCAATGACTCCCAATTTTGCTTTCTCACCCATGGGTCAGTCGGGGATTTTAGGTCCAGGGCCTCAACCTCCACCGTCCCCTGGCTTCATGTATCCATTATCACCGTCTGGATTTTTTGCCTTCCCAAGTCCAAGATGGAGGGATCAATAGTCCAAGAGATTACATTTTTTTTGCTCATCAGTTCCTTGCTTGTGGAGGAATCGAGGCATTCTTCATGCAGGATCTGGATCATCTTCAATTGTGAAAATATAATGTACACTGGTGAATGGGTGATGTAAGGGTCTACATAAGTTCCTTTTTCTTCATTTTGTCTTTTGTCATGTTGATACCCCAATTTCACAAGTTGTTTTGTGCTTTAGGCGTTGTAATAGCTGCTAGGCTGGTTGTATTCTTGGACTAAGTTAGGGGATATAGTGGGGATCTGATAACTCAAGTGTATCTTTTTACAGGTGTTGTAACATGAAAGAGCTGTAACTTGTAAGGAGGTAGGATCACACAGTTTTATAGGTAGGTAATCTAGTTGTATTGTTGTGGATCAAATTCTAATCAGTTTTTAGTCAAATTCTTGTTCCAATTTGGTGGCATGTGGAAATAAAATACGCAAGCAATTCTTCTTCATTTCCATTTTCCAGCATGAGCAATTCTCACTTTGTGTATTTACTACGTATTTATGAATGAATTTGTTGAGTGGATATGTCGCATGAAATGAAGAAGCTCTTGGTATGCCAGAGTCAGACCCACCACCACCGATTCTCCCCAAACTTCCCTCTCTTCCTAGATTCGGTAAAAGTACAAAATTGGTCCCTCAAGTGGAGCGAACATAGCAAATTGGTCCCTCAAGTGAAAAAATATGCAATTTAGTCCCTGAAGTGGAGTTAACTAGGCAATTGAGTCCTTTACGTTAGAAGCCGTTAATTGTGCTGATGTGGCAGTAACGCCGTCAACTGTGCTGACGTGTCATCTGCCACGTCATATTTTTTGATTAAAAAATAATTTTTTAAAAATATATATAATTTTTTTAAAAAAAAATGGTGAGGGACCCAATTGCTCAATTAACTCAACTTCAGGGACTCAATTGCTTACTAAGTTCACTTCAGGGACCCATTTGCACATTTGCCCCTAATTTTTTGTTTTTTAATAAAAAAAAT